>JACEIK010002078.1:21428-31512 GCA_018107945.1 Datura stramonium | reverse complement strand
CTCCCTCCCTCCCATTTCCCACTCTCACAAAAAACGTTTTCTCCTTTTTCCATGTTTACTCTTTTGTTTTGTTTTGTTTTTCACTCTCTTAGGAGTCTTTTATCCGTGTGATTCCATATGCTTAAGTTCCGAATGCGGCACAAGTCACACCTTAACTCGCTCGAACAATTCCCACCTGCATCTCTTTAACCGGTTTTCTTTGGCGTTCACAGAAAAATCACTCTCTATGGCTGCGGAATCCCAGTCGCAGAAGAAGAGTTACTGTCTCGTCGGAGATGTATATGGTGTCATGATTGTACCCAAGGACTTCGACCTTTCTCCTACCAAGGATGTTGGCATGGAGCGTCAACTCAACTTCCCTGACGTGGGCCGTGCCTTTAATGTAAGTTCATCCTGTTAACATTTTTGTTTTTTCAGCTACTGTTTGAGTTTATGAGTTCTGCCGAACAACACCATTTGTAGCTCTCCCTGCCATGAGCATGCAGGTTTGTAAGCACGCCCTTCTCTACCTATGTACTGCCTTTTGTAGTCTGATTGGACCTTACAAACCGGAGAAGCTCTCTGATTTCGGAGAATGTTTAAGGGTTTGATTTTACTTTAATGTAGTTGCGAACTGCATTTCTCTCTGCAGGATTTTATCAGGACTCGAGAAGTGGGTGAATTTCTCAGTGGGGCTTTGGCTGGGGCGATGACTAAGGCCTTTCTAGCTCCTCTCGAAACCATCAGGTTGTTTGCTCTCTCTCGCTGCCCCTAAAATATGGGTCTTTCCCCGGCGAGATGTTTGCATTTGAGGGGTTTCAAATTTATTAAATGTTTATGGTCTTAAACAACATGTTTATAAGTGCATTGAGGTTTTTTTATTTATAAAATAATAGATCTTAGTAACAAAGGGCATAAGTACCTACACAAAAAAGTAGAAAATCTTACACAAACATATGGTTCCCTACAAATGAGACCCAATATTTTCTCATGAAGAAACTTCGTGGGTCCACTAAAAGGAAACAAGTGATAAGAGGCTACTCCCTAAGGATACGAAATCCTTCTTATTTCAAATCAAAGTACTTGTTCATATATCTTAATAAGTATGAAATTATTCAAGATTATAAAAATCACTAGCATGAAAGGCCTAAAATTAAAACCCTTGACACATCTTTTTGTAGCTAACAAAAAAGAACAAAATAATAAGAAGAGAAGTACTCAAGAAGTTATTAGAGCTCTCTGATTATTGATGATTCTTTTAGCAACAAAAAGTTTCTAATTATATTATGTTCATTAGTTTGCTTTTTCATGTTATGCTTTAATATCTTAGTTTCCGAGGTGCTTATGGTCTAACATGCCAAATTTTGGTATATGCTTGAATAAGTGTAATTGCACAAATCCGAAGTAGTCTATGCCCTTTTTTTCTTCTGAATTTAATGTTTGAAAATTTGTGGAAGTTGTATGGATTTTTGATGGTTCTAATACCTTAACGTTTATATTTTAGAAAAAGAAGTGAAGAAAATTACTATTGTTGTGTGACTTAAGAACTCTCTCCCGCTTGTTTGAGACTATGGTGTAACTATTGTTGTGCAACTTAGAAACTCTGGGTTTTGTAGCACGCATGTCACTCTATGCTAAAGCATCAACAATTCATGCATGTCAGAGGGGCCATAAGATGGTCAAGAAGGTGGCTAAGTAAAGCAATCTTCATGGGGAAGGTGCATTAGGATTTGAGGTTTATGAGGAACTTGCAAGACTAGGAGCTTGAAAAATTTCAAAATTTGGTCGAATTGTGAAGACAAACAAAGAACTTCACATAATAGTCACGATGCATGTTGTTGGTGGNGGATAATGTCTTTTCTAGCAAGTCCTATTATTAGAAGCTTCAAACTGAGAAGGAGTCAATTTTTTTGACATATTTCGATACGGTTCCTAGGATATTGAGAAAAATGTCTTTTTGAACTTGGCTAGCTGCTAGGAAGGTGATTTTGACGGCGGCGAATTGAACGAAGGGGAAGAGTAGTTGTGTTAGTTGGTACTCATGTTTATAGACTCGGGGGAAAATGTGAATCACCTCTCTTTACATTGTTGGATAACATCTCCTTTGTGATGGAAAATTCTGATATGGTTTGACTTAAGTGGTGATGTCGAGCACATTGAAAGAAACACTATTTACATGAACCTTTATAAGACGAAAGAGAAGATGTCAGGCATGTGATGTTGCTTCTTTAGCACTTATGTGAACTAGAGAGGGGAGAATAGGATAACTTTTGGTGCGGTTAAGAAAGACTTTGTATGCGATATATAGAAGATGGGGTCTCATTCGTAGATAACCATGTCTTTTTGCAAGGTTTTCTGTGTTTGGTGTAATTGTATATTTATTATAAAAAAAGTAGGATTAGGAATTTCCTTTTCTTTATGAGTTGTGTCCTGTATAACCCAAGATTTTCAACTCCCTTTTTTTCCAATTTGTGTTTGACTTCCCTTCTTAATCTCTTTAAAAAAGAACGCCACATTTCTAAATTTTAGCAAGTTTTTAGTTTCAAATAATAATTTACCTTTAGTGACATTCCCTTATAGGAATGACGTGACATGGTTAAGTCGATAAGATTTAAAAGGTATTTTTGGTATATTCTACATGTTTAGTTTAGTCCACAAGATTTACAAGTTTTTGTTACATTTTAATATTTTGTTCTTAGTTTAGTTAGGAGACATAAAATGAAATTTGATTATATTTTTTACTATTACTTCCTTATGTTAAAGATACTTGAAGTGGAAGGCCTTGTTTTTCTCCACAAGGTGTTCTATAACAACTGTGTACTATGTAGGGGTTGAGTAGGATGTTAGAAAAGGCCAAACAATTACATTGACTAAAAGGATTTATGGTGGACAATGGTTCTAGTCTAACCATCTATATCACATCTCTTGTTTATTGATGATACTCTGATGTTTTGTGAAGCTGAGAAATCCCAAATGCAATATCATTACCTCACTCTTATGCTTTTTGAAGCCATGTTTGGACTCCATATTAACTTGTCTAAAAGTATTATCTACTTTGATAATGAGGTACCTGACTTGGAGAATTTGACAGACATCATGCGTTGCTCAACTAATTCTTTTCCAACTACCTATTTGGGGTTACCATTGGGTGTCAGCTACCAATCAGTTGGGACATGGAATGTTATTGCGGAAAAGCTTGAAAAAAGATTAGCTTCGTGACAACAATAATATCTCTCACGAGGGTCAGGCTAATACTCATTAATAGTGTCTTGGATAGTGTTCTTATTGGTTTGTAACTGGCACCTATTGGTAACCCCAAATCTCCGGTTGAGGTGCAAAATTAACTTGAACAAGATTAGGAGACTTCCTTTGGGAAGACAATAGTAAGGACCACAAATTCTACCTTGTGAAATGGTCCAAAGTCACCATGCCAAAGCAGTTTAGAGGCGCAGGAATTAAAAATTGGGCATTGCATAAAAAGTCTATGCTAATGAAGTGGCACTGGAGGTACAATCAAGAGACAACTGGTCTATGGAATGAGGTGATCCAAGCAAAATTTGGTAGTTAGTCAGTGGTGCTCTAATGAAGTCAACCCTCTACAACAAGAGTGAAAAGCTATAAGGAAGTTGTTTGAGGTCTTCTCTAGCAATTCTTCTATCAAGGTGTGAAGTGGGGAGCATATCCAGCTTTGAAAGGACACTTGGCTGGAAAACATTCCTCTTATGAATGTAGGGAAAATAATGTTTGGCATGTGGCTGAGGAGAAATCTAAATGATTGAGATTTGAAAGAATTTATGGCTCTCATGACCACAATTCAGATGAGTCCAATCCACAGTGAAGGATAGACTCACTTGGGAAAGTAATAGGGATGGCTCCTATTTGGTCAAAGAAGGCTACTTGTATTTAAGCTCAAGGAAGACACTTATTCATTTATGACCCTGGAAACTTATCTGGAGAACTAAACTTGTATTTAAGCTCAAGGAAGACACTTATTCATCTATAACCCTGGGAACTTATCTGGAGAACTAAGATGCCTCCAAAAATCATTTGTTTCAGCTAGGTCACTCTTAATGGTTCTTTCTTAACTTAGGATAATCTTATGAGGAAAAAGTTCTGCTTAGCCAACAGAGGTTACATGTGTTTGTGCAACTCAAAATCTATCAATCATCTGTTTCTTCATTGCAATGTTGCCACATACCTTTGGAACATGTTCTTTTCTCATTTTGGAATGACTTGGGCCACGCGAGGCTCTCTGGAAGAGGCTTTTGTGTGTTGGAGCTCTTGGAAAGTTGGAAAGTCCATCAAAAAGATGTCTTTGGTTCTTGCTTGTATTTTGTGGTGCTTATAGATAGAGAGGAATAAAAGCTGTTTTGATGGCGTCCCAAATACCATCCCTTCTCTTAAGGCTAGATGTGTCGGGTAAACTACTCCTCTATAATTACTTTCGATTCTTTCCTGGAATTTATCAGCTTCATAGATCTATGTTGATAACTGTGACTTTTTTTGCATTTCGGGGAGCTGATAAATTTTTTTTTGTAATGCTTGCATCTTCTTGATGCTTTTGTTAGTGATACCCTTCTTAGTTTATCAAAAAACAATAATTCTGCACTTCATTAAGATTTACCATAAAGAAGATCTTTACTACACTTCCCATTTGGGAATTAGTTTTTAGGTTATCTTAGTTGATTTCCTTCCTTTGGCTAATGAAATGTTCCAATTAGCTACATATTAACAAAAAATATGTTTCAGTTTATGGAGTGTAAAGAAGTCCAAAGAACATACTAGTCTTGAAGTTTAAGTATTGTTTTTCAATTATAGATCCACGAATCACAAACTAGATATTCCCCATGACCTTTTCAATGGCACACCCGATACATTCTTTTTAATCTTGTTTCATATGTAGGCTTGCAGGGCACATGTTGCACAATAGTCACCCATTTCCCCTCTATAGTTGTTCTTCTCTTTGTTGAGCTGATCTCTTCAATTAGATACTCTATCTTTGGGTCTAGTTGCTGCCTCTTTATAATGCATTGGATTACCAATGTTATGAATAGAACTTTTAGTTTCCTGACTGGGATGGAGGGGTTTTCTGATGTAAACAAATGAAGAAAGTCACTGCTTAGAAGGAAGCATTTACACCTTTTTCCTCGAATGTTGTATATTGAAAGTACTTATTATGCTCAAATCTCATGCTCAATCTTGTTAAATATTATTAACTAAAAAAGGACATATAATGTGCAATTTGCTACGTATAACCAGTATAACATAGTTTGATAGTGTTTTCTCAACTTGATGATGTTGAAGCTCTTTACCTAATTTTGGCATCCTTGTATGTTTTAAAGATTTCTTTGGGGTAACTTTTTGGATATAGTTCTCTTGCTTTTCCCCCTTTTCTGTTGAACTAAGATTATTCAGTATTATTTGCTTGAGTTTAGATCCAATCATATTTCGGGCTTTAATGCTTCTTGCAATTAGAGGTGTCTAGAGAGCTAAATATTAACTTATGTCAACAAATTGTTGTCATTTGGTGGACAACTTGGTTAGAAAGGTATTATTGAATTTTTAAAGGCAAAAAGGAAATGTACTTAGCTTAAAGATAGGTCTATTCTTTCACTATATTTTTGGTACAGGCAGTCTGTTCTATAAATGATGGAAATACATTGGTCTCCTGCACAAACCTGTGATCTTCTGTAGCACTCTCATAGTGCTTTCTGTTCATCAATAATGGAAATACATTAGTCTCCTGCATAACCTGTGATCTTCTGTAGCACTCTCATAGTGCTTTCTGTTCATCAATAATATGTTACCTTTTTGAAAAAAATAAATAATACATCTATTAATGAAGCTCCTCATATAGGATATGAAATTTCACTTTGAGAAATTTTTATTTGCTTTCAGTTGGCTCTTACAATTCATTAGGTCATGTTACCTAATTTTGCTATTTAAAACATGCAGGACAAGAATGGTGGTTGGTGTTGGGTCCAGAAACATTGGTGCAAGTTTTGTTCAGGTTATTGAACAACAAGGTTGGCAAGGGCTGTGGGCAGGTAACGCAATTAACATGCTACGGATAATTCCTACACAGGCAATTGAACTCGGGACATTTGAGTGTGTCAAGAGAGCAATGACTTCGGCACAAGAGAAATGGATGGATACTGGTAGCCCCAAGTTACAAATTGGTAATGCTAGTCTGAGCTTTTCTCTCTCATGGCTATCACCAGTTGCTGTTGCTGGTGCTGCTGCTGGAGTGGTAAGCACACTTGCATGTCATCCGCTTGAAGTGCTGAAGGTACTTGACTAGAGATTTTTGTAGTAGGAAAACATAGCTTTGCTTTTCAGAATGTTGATGACTATCCTCACAGTTGTATCTTTAAGTTATTGTGCTTGTGGCAAGGAGAAATTATTTCACATTTTAGTGCTGATTCAACATGCTTCACAGGATCGGTTGACTGTGAATCCTGAGGTCTACCCCAGTCTACGCGTTGCAGTTCACAAGATTTACAAGGAGGGTGGAATCATGGGCTTGTATGCTGGACTTGGGCCAACATTAATTGGCATGCTCCCATATAGCACTTGTTACTATTTCATGTATGAGACAATTAAGAAATCATATTGCCAAGCACAAAAGAAAGAATCTCTAAGCCGTGCGGAGATGCTTCTAGTTGGGGCTTTCTCAGGTAAGAATCTCGAATCAAACAAACTATCTTTGGTTCATATTTTCTTGAACTTTACAACGATCTGCCATTTTGTGGTAAAGAGGATTGATATGAAATTGACAATCTAGGCACTTTTAGATCAACAACAACAACGTACCTAGTGTAATCGCACCAGTGGAGTCTGGGGAAGATAGGCTTGGTGAGTTAGAAAGACTATTTCCAATAGATCATCGTCTCAAAGGAAGTGAAATCAAAGCAGTATTGAGAAGAAAATAACGATAGCAAGATGAACAAGCAAAAGAAGCAACATGTAGTAGTGATAAGGAACAAGATACTACACGAATGCTAACTAATACTACTAAATAAGGGAATGATGAGAAGAGGAAACTAGCCTCACCTTTCCCACAGACAAGTATGACAACACTTGGTTACCTACTACCTTCTACCCTAATCCTCAACCTCCATACTTTCTATTTAGACCCGGAGCATTTTTGGTACGCCCGCTCCGGGACTCGTTCCGAAAACATCTCTGAAAATACTGGTTTATGGTATGCCTTTTTCTTTACCCTTGATGAAACTCGTCTTTTGGCCTGCTACCTTACTGCAGATAGATTACAAGATTACCATGCGACCTAAAGAGTTATATTATGTTTGATCAGGTTTGACAGCAAGCACTATTAGTTATCCATTGGAGGTGGCGAGAAAGCGGTTAATGGTGGGTGCTTTACAAGGTAGATGTCCACCTCACATGGTCGCAGCACTTTCAGAAGTTATTAGGGAGGAGGGTTTGTTAGGCCTTTATAGAGGCTGGGGTGCAAGTTGCCTAAAAGTAATGCCATCATCAGGCATTACTTGGATGTTCTATGAAGCTTGGAAAGATATATTACTTGCTGATAGACGTCAGGTGTGACAGCAGACATATAGTGGCACAGGAAATGGAATCTTATTTCCACCTTTTGATGCGTACAATGATTTGACTACCATTGCGTGCTCAAGCTGGAAGCTGGTGATGGTAAGAGTTCACTGTGGTGTCTGTCATCATGAGATTTTTTATAGATGCGCATCCACAAATTTTGCTTCCCATCTTCCCCGCTCTTCCGGGCACAGAAAGAAATTTCTTTAAGATTTCTGTACATGACAGAACATACATTTATGATTTACTGCAAGAATTACAAGCTTTTGCCTTGGGAATTTCCTTCAAGTACTATTTTTCAGGGGTCATTGTTGTGATGCTACTTGGTGTGACTATATTAAACTCGACTAGATTACACATAAGTTGTGTAATGGTGATTGTGAGAGAGCTCATTAAACCTGACAGAGTCTGTTCACTCTCCTTTTCCCATTAATCTTTTTTAACAGTTTACTGAGCCTGGAACACCAGAAATAGAACAAACTACTTAAACGAGCGAGTGTACAACTTCCTTCCCATCTTTTGGCTGTCCGGAAAGAATGCAAGCATTTTCAAATATATAATACAGCACCACATGTGACGCTGTATATGCAATTGTCTTGAAATAAGAGGAGCCTAGGAAAATCATGTCAAATATAATGGGACCCACATGCTTTTTAATTCAATTCTGAGCCATGGCCCTCAGTCCTCGTCCATTCTTTATCTCAATCCTTGCACTTATACAATAATCAGTTTAAGAGTCATTTTTTATAAAGCATAGACTTCTGATGAGTCTTCCTTATATGTATGGTACAGAGTAAGGCAATATATACAGTATATGCTACTCCCACTCACATTCTAACGTTTAAGTCTTATAGTTTCTTCTCCGACCACTGCTCAGTAATCATTAATTTTTCCAGCAACTCATGTATTACATCAACAAAAAAGGAGAGAATTTTAGAAGAAAAATACAATTTTAAGAGACTTCTTGAGTGTTTATCTATGTATTTTGTCAATCAATTGGAATTACGTGCCAAGTTAGTCCACTAAGAGCAAATACTTCCTACCAATAAATAGTTTTAAATCAAGTTTTTCAACCTCGAGATTTTTCTGAGTTCTCTTCCACAAATAAAGTTTTCGTACAAAAATAAAACTTATTCCTAAAAATAAAGAAATTTCAACCTATCCTACTACACCCTTATGGTGTAGGGGTTAGTTTATCATTTCTTCCTATCTGATTTCTTCGTCCTGTAACTCACAAATGAAACTAACGTGACTCGTCTTAGAAAAACTAAAGTGTGTTCGTAGGTTTTTCTGGTACTATATAAAAGGGGTTTGCTCTAACAAAGAAAGGATAGGGTCCTTTTCCACAGAACAAAAAAGAAAAAAAAAAAAAAAAGGAACAGTCGGAGCAGTTTCCTTGAATTGCTTTTGAGCATATTTCTACGTCCAAAACAAGCAAAATCTTCTCAACTAATTTAGCATGCACTAAATATTTCTCCCATAATACAAGCTTTGATTATTCAAGATATCTACATTCTTGGATACAGTCAGGCAAATAAAACAACACTACTATCTTCGTTCCAGGACAATCAATGAGCTTAAGCCAGTAACCACAGGTGTCCCCTACACTAAGGGACAGACGGGCACTCTCGTACTGTTGCTTTCTGGACAATCAACAGTCTGGCTGCTGCAAACAATTCTACAGTCCACCAGACCAGTAGAAAACTGACAAATCTTTGTTCAACGATCTAGGGTTCACAGGTTCCAATATCTGCATGACAAATGGTCGAATGTGCAAACATGTATAGATATAAAAAAGCACTAAAATCACAAATAATCACACAACGGCAGCAGCAAATAATAAACTCGTAGTTACACAAATAAAGCAGAGCACTTAACCTCTACACACCTTCATCAGACAGCTGCTCTGAGAGCTGTTCAAATCGAGCCACTATGTGTTTTCCGTAGGTGTATTTCTTCAAAGCATGAAGATGAACTCTGATTCGGCTTAGCAGAATTTCCCGGTGCTTATTGTTGCTAATCTCGAGAATCTTCTGGACCACATAATTCGCAAATTGGTCCTTCATCATCGTCTACAATGAGAGCCAAAATTCCCAGTGAAAAAGTCAATTTAGGCAACCCATATGTAAGCACTTCATATTCACCATATAGAAAAGTGAGAAAAATGACAATAGTTCTGCACAAAATGCTAGAATCTAAAGCTTCTGCCTTTCCTGGAACTAGGCCCAAGTGACAATGGTGAGCCCCCTAGAGTCTAAAGCTTCTGCCTTCCTGGAAGCATAGTTAATTGTATAGTTTATAATCTTTTCCAAACTACTTTGTTTTTTGATGAAATAATCTTTTCCAAACTACTTTCAGTTAGCAATTAGCTTCATTATTGTAAACACCTCTTTCCATGGTGGATAGATCGTACTTGCGTTCTATATAAATTAGAAGAAAAGAAAAACATCATTCATGTGCCTTAGTGCTAGACAGGATAGATTACCAATAAACATGCGATATGATAAGAAAATTTATCTCAACCCCCATATTAACC
>JACEIK010002078.1:7913-19568 GCA_018107945.1 Datura stramonium | reverse complement strand
CTCAATCTGTTCATCTAGTCCACAGCAAGGATCTGATGAAAGGGATAATATTACATTTTACTACTTATCAAACGACATTGATGTCTAACTGAGAAGAAGGAATTTACAGAACACTTGAGATAAGCCAGTGTAAGTTGATTAATGTCCCCATTACACCACGCTAATTAACTCAGCGCATTAGGTGCTTTTTATTAGGGTTGGAAGAGAAGACGTTGCGTATAGTGATCAGGAAGTTATGGAACTTGACGACAGGAAAGAAAGTTATGGCATATCACCCGGGAAAAAGGATACAAACCTGGGTGACATAGTTCCCATACTGATCTTGAGCAAGAGCATAAGCAGATTCCAAGATTTCATGCACTATACACTGACTTTGAGAGTTTTCTGAGCAATGTTCCAATACTCTCTTTGGACAATTCATATGAAATGGAGTCAGTTGAAACATAAAACAAAGTAACTAGGTATAACAGAGATTAATATTAAAACAAAGTAACTAGGTATAACATAGTTTAATATTACCTGAATTACACGGCAACCATAAGGATGAGTAGACAATATAGCTACTTGGCCTTGGAATGAGGAGATAATAAAGCTAATTTTTTCAGTAGGTATGCACTCGATGCATTTTTGGATTACATGGTTTCCATTTTGATCTCGCACGCACCTCATTACATGCCCATTGAGTTCATGGACAAGTTCTGTTTTCTGATCAAGATCGATAACTTCCAAGGCCTAGAAAGAACATCAACGCAAGACAATTCAAGTTTGGTTAGATCAGAGACAAGGCATCTTTATGTGTACAAATTACTGAATTGCTTGGATGGAAAAGGGAAAAAGAAACTACTATACTCCAGCGCACAAAAAGTTAGCAGAATAAATGTGACCTTATCCGATATGATAATGAAATAACTGTATGGCCTCAAAGTGTGCTTAGCATAGTTGTCGACCATAGTTTATAACCTATAAAAGGGACCTTGCAATCTGCTTTTGTTATTAAATACAGGTTAATCAACTCTACCCCTTAAGAGATCCAGTTGCTTAGCAGTATTCTGGGCACCTAGAAACTATTTGAGTAAATTGAAAAGAAGTGTGAGTGTCACTGAAGTTTGAGGTCGAAAGACTTTTGTGGAAGTTGAAGTTGTGTATGGACATGAATTTGATTTGAAAAAGAAGTTGAAGATTTGTAAGCGCAGACCAATATTTCATTTGAAGTACACCTTTTAAACCAATATTCACTTAAAGTTCAAATACTAAATTTCAGTATTAGCAGCTACTTATGGCCAAATACTGAAACGGTATTTATGCCCAAATAGGTAAAAGAATCTAGAGAGCCAAGAATTGGTTGGAGAAGCCCATCAATCGAATTATGGATCATCAAACCCTAATGAAGTGAAAATGGTAAAAAGGCTCAAATATGATAAATTTAACAGTTTTTAGCACTATATTAATAATTTAAAACTTTACCATGTCAAATCAAGGATCCTATACGAGAAACTCTTCAAATTTCAGCCCACTATTTCAATAGTCTCTTAAAAGTATATTAACAAGCAAAAAGCCTGCAATATGTTTACATGAGGTAGTGAACAATATGTTTCACACTTTTTTTAACAAACATTGTTTCTTACAGCTATGCAAGCATGACCTGATAAAGAAGGATTGAGCAAGACTGACATGTACATGGGGAAAATGTTGATGACAGTGCAGATACGTAAATGTGATTCCTGCTCTTCAAAATTAAGGGCCATGGCTTGGAAGCTTATGCTCCTATAACTTTATGCAGCAATTGTTTTTTATAAGATACCCCGTACACAAGTTGTTCGTCATGCAAGAACAACAACTTCCATATGATCCCAATCATAAAAATATATTTGTATACTTGAAATGAGATATACCTTCTGAATAACGCGACAGCCATACATTTGCAAACTTAAAGGCAGCATCTGCCCTGCTAATTGACATGCCAGCATCTTTCTTTGCTCATGACTCCCATGCTCAAAGAACTGGACAAATAATTCAGATATGCAAAAAATGCAGGTAGGTTAAAGGCTCAAGGGTTTAAAAAACTGAAGATGTCATGAAGAGACTGAAAGTATAGAGAACCAGAATGGCTACCTTTTGAATGACATAGTTCCCAAAAACATCAGTTATTAGTTTTGAAGCATGTGGAAGAATTTCTTTGAAAACAGATGCCTTCTCTTCGATACTACAATTTTCCAATTTCTGCTGTATAAACCGACTCCCATGCTGATCAACACTGAGGTTAAATAACCATTAAATTAACTTCACATCTTGGGATTATACAAAAAAGTTTACTGCAAAAGATACATAGTTGTATATATATACTACCTGAATTCAACAATGCGACCTGCAATATCAGAGAGGTCAATTCTTCGAGCATTGCTTTGTTTTAGTTCTTCGAGAAATGAATGTCTTTTAGAGTCATTCAAGCTACCAGAACTCCTTTGTGCCGGCCATCCAGAATACAATCCATTATTTCTACCTGAACCAGGGGTAGGTTTAATTTCATTCCTTCTTCCCAAAGGGGATCCTGGCAGTACAGGACTACCAAGAGGCGAGGCTGGAAACTGTTGTGTGAATCCCAGGCCCGATGGACTTCCGAAATAATTATTACCAGGAATTATCATTTTTCCCGGACTTGGTAAGTTCAGACTTCCAATTGGTGGACGAAGAAAATTCTGCTCAGCAATATAAGAAGGGAGATTTGGCTCCTTCTGCGAGGCATAAGCATCAACTTCAAGCCCAAACAGACTAGGAGAAGGAAACCGCATATACTGACCAGGAGAAGTGTTTGAATCATCAACAGGATGATGAAAGTACTGCATATGAAAAGGATCCGGGAAAGAAGGCTGCACCATTAATCCATGATGCCCATAAAACTTGGTTAAATGATGCAGATCACCAACTTGTGGAATGTTTTCCCTTGGTGCAACACTTTGACCACTGATGCTTCGTCCAGAACCAGCATTAATATGCATAGATGGATATCCAGATAAAAATGGAGAAAGAGAAGGCGAACCCAAAGCATACCCCCCTATATTGTATTGAGGGGCATATCCACCGGATGGACTCAAGTTAGAATAGTATGGGTTTCCAGAAGCCATATAGGCTGCAGCTGTTGCATATAGAGGAGGTGTGAGGCCAGAACATTGAGGAGCTGCTTGTACCTCAACCGAGGAGAACCAGCTATGACCATAACCTTTTGCTAGGCTACTCTGTAGTGCATTAGTCCCAAGAGTATTAGCTTGGACTTGTGGGCTATTAAATTGGTAAGTCGCGCTTCTCTGGGAGTGGTACTGCTGCTGCTGCTGCTGTTCTATTACATTCTTGCTGTGAAAATACTGTTCGTCCTTGTTCTTACTACCCTCTGGAGCTGGAACATTCTTTGAAATACCTGATGCTATCTCATCACTCTCATTCACCAGATGTGCATCATTACCTGGTATTTCACCCTTCTGGGGAGAATGAGACCTCCCAAGACTATCAACACAAGATTCTTTTTCAAGTGTAACGGCCAAAGGCTGATCAGAGGCAGCTATATCATGGTCACCTGAGACATCCGCACAAGCATCTGCACCTTGTTTATTTGAAATATCAAGAGAGAGACCGTCCAGTGAAAGAGATTGAACATCAGAATCAGTTGCTTCCTCCATAGCAACATGACCAGAGGCCCGAGACTGATTGTAAACTGGTGACGGAGTGCGAGGGAAGTCCTCCTGTGATCAATTAGTCAACAGTATAAGCAGCAGGGAACATGAAAAAGATAGCACTCCAGAAAACTAAATGATACTATCTTCTCATTCATTAGCACAATGTACCACATGCATGCCTCAGAAAAATTAAGCAAAACTGATTAGACGTTGACAAGTGGACACATGCAAAGAGAGACTTGGAAAACGAAAACAATACACATAGTGGAAGAAATATTCTTAAACTTCAATACCTGGATTAGGTCGACCAAACTTTTATGTTGACCTGCAAAGGAGGCCATCTGCTGTCCTGAAGCACTTTCTGGTAAATTTTCATCTTCAGGCTCCTCATCATGAGTTGAGAGAGAACTTCTAGTCACATGCAAGGATCCATCTCCACTATTCTTGGAAGAATTTAACTGGCAGCTATCACCCAGATCTGCAAGATGGTGTGCCAGGTGCCTGTTCTCCCTTGAAATAATAGGAGGAGGAAGCCTAGGATTCAAGTTGACATTAGAGTTGTAGTATGCAAAATAGGAGGGATCAGCACGCATCTGCTCTTCAGACTGCCAGTTCTGCATGGCAGTGTCTAAGCTTGCCAAACTCAACTTCCGGCCAGAGCTTTGATCATAGACAAGGTTACCAAAGGCTGAAAATGAGCCCTCCATACTTGGAGGTGCACTACCACTACGATTTGGAACCTTATTTCTATTATGCCCATGAATCTTATGACCTTTAAGAAGCAATCCCAGTTCATCAGCTGCCACTTCATTCATAGGGGATGCAAAGGAGACCGCGTCCTTGGAAGAAACCCACTTTTCTGTTCTACTGTCTTCAAGTATTCTCATAGGGCTCTCAGTTGCCATGTTGCTTAAGAGTAAGCAAACATATTTTAACAACAAAAGTTTTCAGATCAACTAAGTCAAAGGCGGAGACATTTCAACCGAAGCCTTTCATCAACATCACATGAAGAGTTGACTCTAGAAACAAAAGATACTAAGCTGCGATGACTACACATAATCTGTGGCAACTGCAATGGCAGATTCAGACCATAAATAAGGGGGAAAAAATGTTTTCATCAAGGAAAAGAAGAGGAAAAAATTCAGTCTCCAAGATAAAATGCAGTGAGATTTGTTGTAAATGGGGATGAACAGATATATTTATTTAGCTACTATTGAAGTACACGAAAACAACATTACTTGCTAGAGGCCCTATCAAAGTATTTGTCATGTGTCACAATCTACCCATGACCAGAGGGGAAATGGTTGATGATTAAATTGACCATTGTATGTCCACCAGCCAACCTTGATTATATAAATGAAAAAAGAATAAATTTTCCAAACTGCTCAAGAGTGGTCAGCAAGGCTTAAAAAGCACTAGTAAGTTAAACAACCATAGTTTTGAAACTCAGAAGCATTTGTTGTCCATTTTATCCATAAATTTCCAATTCCAATTTTTTTTTTTTTTTTATGATTCAAAGAATCTGAATGGTTTGATTGCTCAAATAGAAATGTTTTTGTTCTATGATAGCCTGTATAATTGTGCAATATATTTAGCATATCGATGTCCAAACCCATAACAAAATGTCAATGGGAACAAAATAAGACACATCACTAGGAGAAATTTGGAGGATTCCCAATTATAAACAGTACAAAATTTTCCTGCCCTATGTACTAATTCTGTAATCGCCACGTGAAGCTGTACAACACCAACTTTGTGCTACAGTTACTTATTCCGAAAAATAAAAAGGAAGACTTGGAGTGCTCTGCTCCTCATCAACACACGGATGATATCACCATGATATTTGACACCCAAAAAGGGAGTAAATATTATAAAAGGAAGCACACAAACACGGTTAGGACAAGATATCTAACAAAGAAGACAAATCATTAATGAGTGGCCGACTATAAGTCACCCAAGAGAAGAATTAAAATTGACAACTGAAAAAACAGGTCTTTTCCATAAAGCAAAAACGTTTTAGAGCCAAGGGCTCTGGACTCTGGTAGAATCGCATGCTAACCCTGATAGGAAGAGAGAGAGAGAAGAAGAAAAACAAGAGGGCACAGTGAGTCAAAGTGCAACATAAGAACCCTAGTAACCAACAGCCTTGTTGACATGTGTAGAGCAGAGGAAAAGTGAAGTGATTACAGACCTGCTGATCATAACAAGGAGAGAGAGAGTCTGCTAGAGAACTCCCCGACGGTGTGTGATGATCAATTCCAAACGCAGCGTAGAGCCTATACGAGGAGAGAGAAGAAGAAGAAGAAGAAGAAGAAGAAGAAAGAGATTTCTTGTTTGTTTAAAAAAACAAATGAGATATACAAATGTCACTTGTAAAACCCCACCACGGGGTTTGAAAATTTATCTCCTCGCCCTATTTTATTACTAGTACTAGTATGTGTACCAATTTGTCCAAAACAAACTTTAATACCCCACCCATCGTCTATGCGACTTTATACAACATAGAGTAGAATTTCAACCGTAAGGTTTTTGCACTAATATTACGATGACTTCTAAGTGAGGTACATTGGTTCGGTTAACTACTTCTACTTGCACATATTTGTTTTATTATACGTTGTATTATGTTTGACTTGGTCTCTTAACCTTGTAGTTCTCTTTTGTTGTATGTATGCTACAATTAATATTCATTTTTCCCAAGTCCGGGAGAGGCTGAAAGTACATTTCATTTACAACATTAATCTTTACACATACATAACCTTTGTTCCATTTTACATGTCTTGCAAAATTACATTTCACATGTATCTTCAATGAGGACTTCTTCGCTAGCTAGTAGCCCAACCAAACGGATGGTACAGGTTGAAACTTTTGCTTGGCACATGCCAATAGATCACAGTACTCCACATGATTCAAGCAGTCCCGGAAGTCTGTGAAAAGCCTTTCAAACACTCTCCATTGGACTTTATAAGACCTTGAATACGGGAAAGGTAAGATCACCTGCAAAATATATTCAATGACAGACAAAGCAGCACTATGTTATTATTAAACAAAGCACGAAAACTGTCTGCATCAAAGAATAAGCTGCAAATCTTTCACCTGCTATTTGTTTTTATGCTCTTACCGTCCATCTTTAATTTTTGGATAGCCTCTTACAACCATGCCCCTTACCACATAACAAATAAACTAGCAGATATAACAACACAAATAACTATCACAACAGTTTGAATTAATAACTATTGGAAGCAATCACACATCAACAACACTGATCTACAGATACTCCAATCCCCTCTTTTGACCTTCAGAAAGATTATGCTCATCATAACAAGACCATTAATACAGGACAGACACAGTAATTATCAGAGGTACGACAAGGAATAGAAGATTCTCCAATTTTGCTTACATCCCCTTCTGATGCAAGACGCTTTAGCAAATTAAATGTTTGTTCATTCTCCTCCAAGTTGTCAACCACAGCCAGCCAGATTATTGAAGCAAGCTCATGAGCCATGTCCCTTGACTTACCACAGGCAATAAACTGATCTGGAGAAGCAAGAAGATAAAACAAGATTATAGGGTTGAGAAGGAAAAGTTAAATAATAGGTTAATATCAGGGTACTCAGATGCAGAGAGCGTTAAACACTAAATAGATCCATGATTATTATGGGTCTATGTCAAAGTTAATTTCTGACTTGACACCTAACTTTGACACCTATGTCAAAGTTCATCTACACAGAAGAAGAGCATAATCAAACCTTAAAAAGAGTGTAATCAAACATAGTCTTCTGGGTCTATACAAGTACATATTTAAAAAATGTGAACATTCCAAATATTCCTCAAGGGATTGTGATATCAAAGCCACTTCATTAGCTTTGTAAGCCCTAAAGTTTTGAATTGATATCAGATCTCACTGGAAAGTCTCATGTATGTTCCAGAACTACTTTTTCAAAAGCAAAACACTAGCCAGTAGTTTCATCAATTATCACGATGTAGTTTTTAAACCCGGGGGGTGGGGGGATGGGTAATAAGCAAGCAGTTTTAGCAGCCATATAGAAGCAGTTCTACAGAAGATTTAAAAAGAAAAAAGTAAAGGTATACATAGGAGGAGGAGGTTTATTTACTAGGTGACCTCTCCAGAGACATAAAACAAGAATATGGCAGAGCGACCTCTTTTGCCACATTGTCATCTGAAGTTATTGAGTAATGGCCTCCAATTCTTGGCTTCTTTTCCTCTGGAATTATTAGCGGCAGTATAAGGTTCCCCAAGATCACCCCTTTCAAGAGATAAAGTGCCAGACATATAAAAGAAATTGATTCATCATCTGTGACATCTATCCATCCCACAATGAAAAAATACCAATTGAAATGGAGGGTTGCCACTGCTTCCTTCTCATTGATCTCCTTCACGTTGTCAGCCATAAAGGTATCACATAACACTGGTCCAGTGATTTGTGCCAGACCTGGTTCTCCACTTTCTTCAAGAATATTGGCCCTTGAATCATCCCCATTAATGTTTATGACATCCTTTAATATCTGATCAGGTTTGAATGGGTTTGCATCAGAGTGGCCATTCTGTTCTCCTACTGGTAATTCTTTTGTTGAGGGTGACAGCTAATTCAGGAGTAAGTCTACAATCTGAAGTGCTTTGTGTATAAATATGTTTTTTGATTAGTGTAAGTTGCACAACTTCATTTTTTCTGTTTTAGAATGACAGAGAAGCCCTAGAAGAAGGAAATATAACTAAAGGGTAAGAATTAATGCCTAAACAACTGGTTATGGCATGATCTGTAGTCTCTCCATTGTGTCTCTTTTCCTGCTCAAAGGTACATTATTTAATTTCCCACTTTTCCTTCACAAGCCAAAGACAGTGGTACAACTTCATTATCTGGCTAGTCATAGTGATCTATAAGGCACCCTATAAGCTGATATAACAGCATCAATCAGTTAAAACCATAATGGTTCAATTAAGTAGCTCCTCCTGGCCTCTGTGTACATAGTTTCTCCCAGTCTCACCGGTTCCACAAGAATCCAGCACAATCATACTGTTCTTCCAATTATCCTTTCTCTGCCTTTTATTTCTTTGTATTCATTTCTGGAGGGAATTGTGGAACAGACTGAATGCTTGTAATGGCTGCTCCCAATGTAGCATATTATACATTTGTTTGGTGCTTTTCAGGAGTTTATGTAATTTTTTCATGGTTTCTAATTCTACATACCCATAGATCCGTTCAATATCCATAGAGGACATCCGATGTTGTATCTCTTTTCCAACTCCCCACTTTTAAAAAGTGAAAATGAAGTCAAATGATATCAAGGAAAACTTAAAATCTTGCGTTTCTAGCTCAATAAAAAAGAGGCTTTAAATCTCCACCAGCTGAGCCATTAATAGGTTAGGCAGTTTTCCATGTCAAAGCTCAAGGAAATCCAAAGAAACTTACCAAGACACACTTTAAAGAGACCTACCATCTGAAGTTGCTATCTACTTAAGTCTTGATTTGAGTATAATAATCATAATGTACTTCATTAGCTAAGGGCTCCGCTCACTATTATATACAGAATCAAATAGCAGAGTAAATGCAACTAGTTGGATCTTGCAATGTTCTCTAAGTAACAAATACCCTAGTCCTCATGGTGATAACCGCATCGGCCTCTCACCAAATGAAAATTAGGAATCTTTTGTATCTTCAAACTCCAATTACCTTTGCCCCACCCTTTAGAACCCACCATGTTTCTGAAACAATTTATTTTGTACTTCAAAATTTTGATTGATATATTAACCTTTCATTCGTTTTATTCAGTCCGGAAAACATGGAAAATAATACCTAGTAGGCTTAGTACAGAGTCCTGACTGTTTTTGAACTAAAGATACTGGAGTATTTATCAAGGCTAACTCTTTTTTGCTATTATTCTTTAGCGGAATGGTTCTTCACGTTTCCTTTGCCAGAAAAGGATTATGCTGATTTTCTACCTAGTTCATTTTACCGAATATACTCACTCCGTTTCAAAATAAGTGGTGTTTTTAGCATTGGTACACCCCTTAAGAAAACTACTCATTTCTAGAAAGTATAATGTATTTTTACCCACTTACCTTTAAACAAATATCTTGAAAAAGATGTAATTCTCTTGATTATGTAAAACTCTCTCTTTTTAAATAAGAGCAAAATTGGTAGAACATCATTAACATCTTCTTGAATAGGTAAAACAACACTTATTTTGAAACAAAACCATAAGGCTAAAACACCACTTATTTTGAAACAGGGGGAGTAACATTTTTGGCAATTAAGTATCATATTGTGAATGAGAAAAAACAACAACTGTGAGCATGAATTTGTACATGGAAGTGCTAAAGCTTAGCGTCACAAATTCAGGAAACAAGAAAGGCAGGCCAAGATTGCCATACTGATCATGTCTTATGTATTTATTTGGATTTTTTATATAAGAAACAAGAAGAGGTCCATCATAAGAAAAGAGGAATAGCAGAAATGTAAGTCACTATTTGAGACCGCACCTATGATGGTTCCATGAAGTACTCCAGACAAAGGGGGCATTTTTGAAATTTCAAGCTGCTCTTTGAGAAATAAATAAACGTGACCAACAATCTCGTCATCCAATTTTTCACCCAGTGAAAAGATCTGTTTGCTGGCATACAATGCAGTATATCTCCTGAAACAAGGTAATGGCACCAAAATGTCACTCATAGTAAAATACGAAATATGACAAAAATAGTTTTATCAAATCAAACATGAACTGAAATTAACTATTAACATCTAAAGAAGCTTTTTCCTTCAATCGTATTTACTTCAGAGTGCAGACAAGTGTCACTGTCAAAAAGGAATGTTTTAAACTTCCTCACTAAAAACAGTGAGATCATTTTAGCATGAAATGGGAAGGCAAAGAGAGACATTCGATATGGAATGTGGGAGCACCAAACAAGTAGAAAAGAAGTGAATGAAAAGGTCGATTTCAGTATTTGTGTCCCCTGCCAACATAATAAAAGAGTGCACAGTTAAGCATTTCCCTGGTACCTTTTGCTCGAGCCTTGAGGAATAGGCCCTGGCCATCTGTTAACGTGGCCAGCAAGAGGAAAAGTCCTGAGAAGAGCAGCATTCCACAAGAACTCTTGCCGAAAGAGATGAGCCCATTGCTTCTTAACACAAGACAAAGGTCCCCAGTCAGAGATAGGGACGCGAATGAAAATTTCAATAAGCAGATGATCTGGAAGCTTCCCAAAAGCACAGTCAGCAGGAGAGAGAGGGACATGGTTCCCTTGGTTTGACATCGGACAAGAAAACCACACTATAGGCAATCATCAAATGAAGAATTAAAGAGAATAAACAAGTATAAGGCGAAATAACAATGACAAGCCAACTTGGCAATTACTAGCATAACTTGAACAGTAAATTCCACAATTTGAAAGCTAGGTATCTACACCAATATGATTAAAATACTAATTCGCGCATAAAATAGATAATAATAATAATAATAATCCAATTTATTCGCTTTTAGGGCTAATCAAAGCATGGATGGTGGTGGAGTAATAATCGGACGGACATGGGTATACTGAAAACGCAAGTTGTTGGTCTCTTAAGAAGAAACTGATTGTGCGGAAGGAGAACATACCCTTTGTATCGCAGCTGCGCGCGCTCTCTCACAGTCTCATTATGCGTAGCTCGGAGCTCCCACAACGAGAGACGAGACGAGACGAGACGATCGATATGCCCTTTTTGTACCTCGCTTCTCTTTTTGTGACTGTTAAACGGACCTTTTAACCAGTACATGGTATGACGTTAATCTTTTATCACTTATATTTACTTACTACTGCTATAATAACTAGTTTAAACATGTGTTCCTTGCACAATGTCTCTTGATAAATATATTTATGTAATTAATATTTATGTTTTAATTCAATAATTGTTTCTTCAATTTATTCGTTTTTACATGAGAACTTATATGCATATTTCATGTTAATGATTATAAAATTTTATTACTATACTAT
>JACEIK010002077.1:147341-216165 GCA_018107945.1 Datura stramonium | reverse complement strand
TAGAGTTGTAGTAAATTAACACTTGAAAAGGTTTTACCCCGTAGTCCAGTCCCTGTGGGTTCGACATTCCGGTTCTTAAAAAGAGCCACTATATTACTTGTAAGACCCGTACACTTGCGGGCTCATCATGTACGACTCGTAGGAGCATTGTACAAGTCATACCAGCTCCCAGCACTTAACCAAATTTAGAGATTCCTGGCATTATACGAGTGAAGATATGACTCATATGATCAAGTTACGAGTCGTAGGAGAAGGCGGTGACAGTTTTGTTAGTTTCCCTGTTAATTTAGGAAAGGTTTCTAATTATTTGTATAATTACTTTTCTATGTTATTTTAGTCAAAGGATGACTTTCTTGGAGGAGAGAGTCGACTTATTGGACATTCATCTTGAGTTTTGAAATATTCTTGGAATTAATCTCCATTGTTCTTGAATTGTTCTTAGTTGTATATTGCAATAACGAAGTGGGTTTTATTTCAATCTTCATTGTAAGTTCTTAATTGTGTTTTCTTCAATGAATAATAATTCTTTCTTACAATCATGAGAGGCTAAAACCTTCACAACTAGGGTTGTGGATACCATGATAAATTAACTAACTAGGGTTTGCCTAAAGTGATTCTAAACCAAGATGAATGCTTGTATTGTATTTTGTTCATATTAAACGTTTCTTAATAGAGCGCAATGTTAGGACTTGCCCAAATTCTCCATTTTCTTGAACTTAGAGAGGTAGATATTAGGAAAAGAGAAGAACAACAAAGCCTTTGCATTTTATGGTTTATTGTATAACTTGAGCTGCGATCGCAGGATAGTTAATTTGGAACACATTGATAATGGTTAATGTGAGATCACTCAAGAGACCTAATCTGCTGATTGAGTATAGACATCCAATAGGGACGAACCAGTTGTTTGGATGAACCTATGTTATCAGTTCTACAAGCTAAATATTGGGATAGATCACAAGGTAAAACCCGAAGTAGTTATGAACTCATGGGGAACACTTTCTGAGTTAATTGCATCAACTTGATAACAACTTCAATCTTCAATACTATTACGTGTTTCATTCTTTAAAACCCCCTTTTAGGAAATAATTGAACTAAAAGCACAAATACTAGCGTTATTCTATATTCTGAACATATTCCCTATGGGATCAACCCTAATTTTTGTTGGGTTCTTTATTGACAACGTTAGCATCATACTTTTACAGGGGTGTGATTTAGCGTTATCAGAAATTTAAGGAAAACCTTGAATGTTAATTGTTAATGACTTGAGATGCTTATTGTGCTTTCTTTGATTGAAAATACCCCTTGTTTTGAAGTGAAAGAATGAAAATGAGATGTGCCAAAAGCTTGTGGTTACCAATCGAATGTGTGCAACATGTTTTGAGTCTTTTATTTTCTAGACTTGGGGTTGTATTATGTTTTAGTGGTCTTGTGTGCAGCTCTTGTGATGTGATATTCTTGATTCATTTCTACGTTATGAGTGAATGCCTTGCTAGAGGACAAGCAACGGTTCAAGTTTGGGGGTTTGCTGAGTTGGTCATTTACCAACTCATTAGGCTTTTAAGCATGAACTTTTGCTTTGTTTTCATACCAATTAGGAAGGTTTTATGCCTTTTCTCTTTGATTTTGCAGGTATTGAACTTAGACAAGGAAAGTAAAGGAGTTGAACAAAAAGCAATCTGCTTTGGACATGCTTTTGCATCTGTTGTAGTGGATTTGCATCTGCAAAACATAGGTGTAAAGCAGATGGGACTGCCTTGCACCTGCTTTTGCATCTGATGTAGTAGATTTGCATATACTAAACGCATATGTAAAATAAATAAGACTGCCTTTCATATGCTATTCACATGTGAATCGTGAATTGGCATCTACAAAACGTAGATTCCCCCACAGTTGAACCTGCTATTAACCTATGAACCATAAATTAGCATCTGCTGACCACATGTGAAAAGCAAGTGGCTCATTTCGCTGATTCAAGGGCAAAAATGTCCAGAAAGGCTCCCATGTACCTAGAAGCTTCCAAGAGCATATATGGGAAGTTGTGCACAAGAAAATTGCAGATTTTTCTCACCCTAAATTGTACACACCCATTTTTGAATAGTACACATCATAGAGAATTAATTTGTAGAGAGAGAATTATAGAGAGAAGTGAGGCTCCTTCTTCATGTTCTCTAGGGCAAAAACCCACCACTGTTGTAGGTTTAAAAGCTTGAATTTACTATTCATGATGATGACTATTAATGATTTACTTATGAATATTATTTTCACGATACGAATATAGGCACAGATCTAGACACGGAACCTAAAATCATAAATGGTCCAAGTCAACCCATGGCATGAACAGGATAACTAAAGCTCAACATATGAAAAACGGAAAAAATAAATTCTGAAATAGCGGAAGTATGAACAATAATACATCTATCAAATGGAAATATAAAAAACCCTGAATTTGAAAATGAATATACAACTCTATGTATGAAAAGCCTCTATCATATTGACGAGTTGAAGGGACAACAACCCAACTAGCTCAATAGAAATATGAAACTTACAACACTCAACTAACTAAAGGTCCTCGAAGGATGAGGACTCAGCAGCAAAGCTATCTGGGATAACCTTTAGAGACTGACTAGCTGCGGGACTGAGTCTGAGCATCTAAACCTATATCATGAAACGATACAACATATAGTATGTGGTTAGCACTAAGAATGTAATGAGTATGCAAGGTAATTAAAACAGGCTGTATAAGTATAAACTGAGATCATGCATGGCATAAATCATAACATCTTGAGATTTTTGAGAGTAAGGACTGCATGCTGATATTTGAAAAACATGATTAGACATAAACTAGATCTCATAACTAAATTGAATGACCTAAAGCTGAAATTGATATTCAGAAGTAAAACTGATAAACTGATCATTAGGTCAAACCTGCTGAAATCCTAAAATCATAACTGATGAACATGAATAATCGAGATCATGAGAAACAATAGGAAACTCATCATATAACCTACACTATCACGATAGAGCTTACGTGATCCCAACTATTACACTCAAGTGGGCACAACCGTCTAAAGCCTTGCCAGGGCTAAGGACGATACCATGATATTGATATCAATCTAAAGGCCCATTCGGGGTAGGGGAAGCTCACAAGGGAGGTCCCAAAGTCACTGGATAATCCTACGTTGGCGCGTAGTTTTGAGACCCAGGATTTTTCCTGAATCCCTAGCCTACTCGGTGCTAGACACCGCTCCCAAAAATATGCAAATGCCCTCCATCATTTTTCAAAGAAGATGAATTCATCATTTTTCAATGAAGCTAATAATGAAATTACATGCATAATCTGAAATCTGAATATGGGGAGCCCTTGTTCAATACATACTACAAGCTAAAATTGGGAGTATAGACTCCAAAACCATGTGGTAAGCTGATATTATAGAACCGAACTGAATTATGAAAATATGCTTAAATCATGTGGGGTTGCCCAAACTTTAACATACTTGAAATTGACTTGATAGTAAAAATCATGAATACATACATGGGTAAATCATAAGCATCCTTTCATGCTAGACATCTCATCGTACTCGAAAACATAGATCATAAGCTTGACTTTTCATGAAACTTGCATAATTGGGTAGAATATTATTAAAACTTGAAATCATGAATTGTAATAAAAATAGGTATAAAACCTGCCAATGAATCTTAAAACATTATTTTAAACATGAAGCGAATTGACTAATGAATAAAACATAAAGAATTTCAAAAATTTGGGTTAAAACCCCATAAGATCATACACTTGAATTCATGAACTTGAGAAGAGATTTAGGCATGAGAGTGAAGGAAAAACTCTTATTCATGACCCTACATACCTAGGTAAGCTAATTCTACCCCCTTCCTTGAAAGCCTAAGAGATTTGGGGAATAACTTGGAGAATTCTTAGACTTATAATGGAACCCTATAAACTTGCATGCATGGGAGAGAATGATTTAGAATAGTCTAAACCTTCTTAAAACCCTTCTAATAGAGCTTAAAATGACGTAGTTTAGGGCTTTGAAATTATGAAAGCACCCCTATTAATTTCGCAGGAAGAATCGCTCTGCCAGTCCCAAAGAGGGACATCACGGGTCGTAAGGTGGAGGGACGGCTCGTGACCCTCACTCGTAACCTTCACTGGAATTTCAACGTTCAACTAAACCATCCCGACCACGAGTCACCTCACGAGTCGTGAAGTGACACCACGACTCCTTGCTCCATCCGTGAAGACCCCCTGACCATGAATCCTCACTGGCCTACCTTCCTTTCATGGGTCACTCCATGACTCATTGGGTGACCCCACGAGTCACCTGACGAGTCATATTTTGACTTGTGCAAATTTTTCCTATTTTCTCTACTTCAACCCTCGGGTCTAATACGAACTTTTAGGGTATTACAATATCTCTCCGTTGGAAACATTCGTCCCTGAATGTGGGTAAACATATTGAATAACTTGGAAAGGAACTGCCATCCCTAATACTGAATACCTGAAGCTGAAACTGACGGAGTGACTCACTCCAGATTGAAATACATGACTGAACTGAATTCATGAATAACACATACATGCATTGAAAAAAAAGGAACTAAGAGACATGATTTAGACATTAAACCAAATAGACCACTAAGGAGGAAACTGGTACCTCATGCTGGAATTGAGCCAGAAGGGAAAATATGCGGGTATTTAGCCATCATATCTGGTTTGGCTTCCCACATAGCTCCCTCAACAAGATGATTTCTCCATAGAACATTTTCTGAAGATACCTCTTTGTTCCTAAACTTCTGCACTTGATGATCAAGGATCTCAACTAGAACCTCTTCATAGCTAAGGCTGGCCTTCACACCTATGCTCTCCACTTGAACAATCAAAGCCGGGTCACCAATGCACTTCTTTAATAGCGATAAATGGAAAACTGGATCTACTGAAGCTAACTCGACAGGCAACTCCAACTCATAGGCTACTTTGCCAACACGTCTTACAATCCTATATGGACCAACATATTGGGGACTAAGCTTCCCTTTCTTCCCAAACCTCATCACTCCCTTTATGGGAGACACTTTCAGAAACACCCAATCATCAACTTTAGATTCAAGTTCTCTCCTCCTCACATCTGCATAGGACTTTTGATGACTCTGAGCTATTTTCAGCCTTTCCCTTATAAGTTAAACTTTTTCCATAGCCTCATGAACTGAGTCTGGCCCTATCAATGTAGACTCACCTACCTCAAACCAACCAATAGGAAATCTACATCTTCACCCATAAAGAGCCTTAAATAGGGCCATATGAATACTAGAGTGATAGTTGTAGTTATNCTAGAGTGATAGTTGTAGTTATATTCCAACTCTATAAGAGGCAAATGAGCATCCCAACTACCCTTGAAGTCAATCAAACATTCTTTCAACATATCCTCGAGAGTCTGAATGGTCTGCATAGCCTGACCATCTATCTGCAAGTGAAAAGCTGTGCTAAGCTTGACCTGAGTGCCAAGTCCCTTCTGAAATGACTTCCAAAACTGCAAGGTGAATTAAGTACCTCTATTTGATATGATGGAGAAGTGAAATCTCTGCAACCAAACTAACTCCTGAATGTACAATCTAGCATAATCCTCAGCTGAATCGATAGTTTCGACCGGTAGAAAATAAGTTGCTTTAATCATCCTGTCTATAATCACCCAAATAGAATCATACTGTCGCCGTGTACAAGGCAACCCTGTGATGAAGTGCCATATTGATCTCTTCCCACTTCCTAGTGGGGATACTGATGTCTTGTAGCACACCTCCAGGTCTTTCATGCTAAATTTTCACTTGTTGACAGTTCGAACACTTAGCCATAAACTTTGCTATGTACTTCTTCATTCCATTCCACCAATAGACTTTTCGTAGGTCCAAGGCACCTGGATGAATAGAATATCGGGAACCATGAGCCTCATGCAACATCCACTCTCTTAAATCGTCGACTTTCAGAACACATAAACGACCCTGATATTGAAGTACACCATCTCCCCCTGGGAGAAGACCTCTACCTTTTGTTTCTGAACTGTTTCCTTCAACTTTACTAAAATAGGATCCTCGTCATTCCTAGCCTTGACCTCGATCAGCAAGGAAGATTCTAACCCCTCCTGAACAATTACACCACCATCTATCGAGTCAACAAGGCAAACCCCTAATCGTGCAAGACAATGCACATCCTTCACCAACTCTTTCCTTACGTCCTCAACATGAGAAACACTTCCCATAGAAAGTTTGCTGAGGGCATCCACCAATGCATTGGACTTATCCGGATGATAAAGGACACTCATGTCATAATCCTTGAGCAGCTCTAACCATCTCCTTTGCCACAAATCCAGGTCCTTCTGGATGAACACATACTAAAGCTCTTATGGTCTGTAAACACATCCACATGGACCCCATACAAATAGTGTCTCCAAATCTTCAATGTGAACACTATTGCTGCCAACTCTAGGTCATGCGTCAGGTGACTCTTCTCATGAGTCTTAAATTGTCTAGAGGCATACATAACCAAGATCGATCCTCGAGACATCACAATACACAAAATATCCATTTGTTCCCTTAGGTAGGGTCAATACTGGGGCTAAAGTGAGTTGAGTCTTTAGCTCCTGAAAACTCTTCTCAGAGGCATTCGACCATTGAAATTTAACTTTCTTCTAGGACAACTTAGTCAACGGTGTCGCAATGGATGAAAATCCTTCAACAAACCTTCCGTAGTAGCGAGCTAAACCCAAGAAACTCCTGATATCCGAAGGATTAAATGGTCTAGGCCAATTCTTTAATGCTTCTATATTTTGAGAGTCCACGTACACTACATCACTTGACACCACGTGGCCCAAAAATTCTACTGAGCTCATCCAAAACTCACACTTGCTGAATTTAGCAAACAACTAATGATCCTTGAAAGTCTGTAGTGATCACGAGAAAAAATATCATGCCCGTGATACGCTTTATGACTTAAATTAGTCTTGTTGTTTAAATTATTTGATACATTTTCATGTGATTTTATATAAATGTGAAGATATATGCTAACCAACATGATTAGCCTTTGTTTTGTAGGTTTTGATGACTTTTGAGGAGCTAAACCATGAGTTGGTGAAGTAGAGTCTTGGAGACGGAATAAACACGCAAACGTCGGCAAAGAGGAGGCCCAAAACAGCCCACCTGCGCGTCGGCAACGTGCCACGCGAGCGGGGCACCGCCCCAGGCAGCCCACTGCGCGTTGGCAACGTGCCACGGCAGGGGGCTCCGCAGACAAGTGTGTAACGTGCTGCCGGCAGCATGCCACGTTGCCAACGCGGCAATTGCTGCCGAGGCGATTTTCAGGTTGATTCGATGAGCTTTACGCGATGCCTGCATCACGGAGCGGTGCTCCTAATACACTCCGTGACACGGAGCCGTTCCACAACAGGCCAAATTAAGCACGTTTTCCATTTACTGCTAAATAGGACCCTTAGCTCCTAATTCCAAGGGGTCACGAATTTATTCTGAAAGCGCATAGGAGTGAAAAGGGAGAAGTGGGAGGAGACTCATCTAGGGTTTATCAAATTCCTTCTCATCTACCAATATCGTGTAAGTATGTAGTTTAGGAGTAGATTAATAGTAGTATAAAGTAGTTTTACGAACATGAATGGCTAGAACCCTTCCTCTAGGGTTGAAGCCATGGATTACGATTGTAATTCTATGATATTGTTTTGGAATTGAGTTATTGATTGTTTTCGTCTTGCATTGATTTGTTGGATTGTTTTTATGATTGATGCACCATGAAAGAATATTTTTTAACTTGAAATAGCTTGAGAAGGCATTACCTAGGTCAGGACATGAGGAATGTGGGGAGCATGAAGTAATCTCGGGAGAGGTTCCGTGTTTGGATAGAAATACCTAACACCTTGCTTGGATTTGACACAAGGGGTTATGAAAGACCAACTTGGGATGTCCACATCACCATTCGAAGAAGTAGTTGTGAGGCTAAGGTGCATTGGTGTTAGACGCACGAAAGTCCTAATCGTTTCCCCGTAAACCCCCAACATATTGATTGCTGCGCGACTAGAAAATTAAACTCCTTGCTCACAATCTTTGTAGTGAGGCTAGATTCTGCGAGTGTTTAGAGGCTCGAAAGACCATGAACATGCAATTCCAGTTATGTGAAATAACAATTGATAGTTCCATGCTTATTCCATTGCAAGATAATGTTTCATGATTATACGGTTTTAATTCTATGTTGCTCCCAAGTAATTTCAGAATATGTCGTTGACCCAAACTTAGACTTAATTATTCTTCAATCGAAAATGTCTATCACCAACACTTTAGATATTTAAGATCACTAGAAATGGATAGTTAAGGAATGGGTCAGTCCCTGTGGGTTCGACATTCCGGTTCTTAAAAAGAGCCACTATATTACTTACGACCCGTACACTTGCGGGCACGTCATGTTTTTTAGTATGCATTGCCAATGTTTTCGGTGAAGTTTTGATAATTTATCTATTTTTGTGTGATTTATTAAATTTTCCTTAAGTGTTGAGAAACTAGGTCTTAGTCTGTCTATTTGCAGGTGACAGGTTGTCCTGCCGAGCTGGCTAGAAGCGAGCGTGGAACCGTTGCTTGAACCTGGAGCGTCAAATCCATTTGCAAGGAGAGTAGCTCTATGGAGAGCAAAAGTTGAGGAGACTTCAAGAAAGGTACAACAACAACCACCCGCAGGGTAAGCACAGTTGTCATTGGAGTAGCGGCAAGACCAGTTCGCGAAGTGGCAATCCCACTAGCTGACGAATATGACCTCTAGTATCAAGTAAGCGGAGCACGGAGGGAACTTTGGTAAACGGAATATGGTGCGAATTTTTGTAACATTCTAGTGGTCAGTTCACTAGAATGGCACATGAGGACCTGCAACAGCACTTACAGAGCTTTCTTGAGATAAGTGACACGTTTATACACAGCGTGTCCTCAGATTATGTCCGATTGACCTCTTCCCCATTCATTTATTGGGAGAGGCGAAAAAAGTGGCTGAAGGCTGAACCACAGAACTCCATAACTTCATGGGGATGACTTGTCTAGGAAGTTCTTGTCAGATTCTTTCCTTCAGGCAAGACTGCAAAGTTGAGAAGTTAAATACTCAGCTTCAAGCAGAAGCCTGATGAGGCATATATGGCTTAGGAAAGGTCAGAACATTGTTGAGAGGCATCCCCATCACCAGCAATCAAATGAAGTCTTTGGCCCATACCTTGTGAAAGTCTAGACCCACATACAAAAATATTACTAGACTCTGCAGCGGGTGGGCAATAGCAGAAAACATATGAGTTGCGCCCGGATTGAACAGAATTGCACAAGGAAATCAGTGGCGACGAATCATCAAGAGGGGCGGGAAGAAATCTGCGAGGGTTGATAGAAAGCGAGATGGTTTGAATGCCTTGGCAGCACAGTTAGCTTCGTTCAACATCAAATGTTGACTCAGTTCAATAAACTGAGTATGCACCAACACAGGGCCAGGTTAATGCAGTTCCAGCAAGCTCGAGTTGTTGGGGGTATGGTAATAATGGGCACAACGCAGAATCTTGTGGAGCCAATCCGGAATCCATCAATTTTGTTGGAAATGTGCAAAGGAATCAGAATTTTGAAACAACTCCAACAGAAATTGGCAGTAATTCTTCTTGGGGTGGAAATCAAACGGGGTACCTGCAACCTCAACAACATCGGTGTCAATGGAATAGGCGATTGATGGGCATAATGTGACCTCATTGAGGAAACACTTTGCGGAAATTATGGAGACCCAAAATCAGTTAGAAGAAAATCAGGCGAGGATAGCGTAGGACTTAATGAATCAAGCAATTAGCCACACCGCAATCTTGAAAAACAAGTGGGTCAAATATGTGCTCAAAACATGAGGCGCAAAGTTACAGCCATGAGATCCTGCGCCTGGCGAGATCAATGCCATCAGTCTTAGAAGCCTTGGAAGGCAATTGTGCGATACAGTGCCTAAAAAGTTGAGAAAGAGAGGGTGTAGGAGTTGGTAAGACCCAGGACCATCCGATCTTGGAGCAAATCGGAGTCTTGGGCAACAAAATCGCAATCTTCATTGCAGCCAGCACAACGGCCACCACCACCCTTCCCTCCATAGATTCAAAAAGAGCAAGGAGGAATGTTTCAAAAAGTTCTCTGAGACTTTCAAAGAACTTCATAAATGTTCCCTTATTGATGTCTTGCGAGGGGAATGCCGTCTGTAAGAAATACTTGGAGGATGTGATGGCGAACAAAGTTAGATTGGTGGACGTCAGACTGTAGCACTGACTGAGGAGTGCAGTCACAGGGTATTGAGCAAATGCCAAAGAAGCTCAAAGACCCCGAGAGTTTTACCCTCCTATACAAATTGGTAAAAATTTGAGTGCTCAAGGCTTTGTGTGATTTAGGGGCAGCAGTTAACCTATTCTCTTATTCAACACCTTGGGGTTGGGAGACCGAGACAAATAAGTTGATGTGCAGCTGGCTGACAAGTTGCGAGTGACACACGATGGAATCATAGAGGACCTTCTCATCAAAGTAGGTAAATTTATTATACCATTTGATTTTGTGTTTTAATTTTCAGGTTGATGACCAGGTACACTTAATCTTGGGACGGCCATTCTTGGCTACCGGAGGAGCAGTGATTGATTTGAAGGAAGGACCCTGAAGCTGGTCGAGGATGAAAAAGAAATCTTCCGTGTCTGCCAAGACTTAAGCCCATCAGCACCTCTGACCTTTGTCGGAGTAAGTGTGTTGGCAGAGGATGAGTGTGGGGTGGAGGATTCCCACAGGTGCACGGCCAAAGGCAGTATCAAGTGTTCGACCAGGTTTGATAAAGGAGCTTCAAATTAGGGAGGAAAAAATTGGAGAAAGGAGAGACGAGTGGGGTGTATCCTCTAAGCTGACAAAAGAAAAGAAGATGGTTCCCGAAGAGAACCCAGGTATGAGGATGTCCTGAAAAGGGCAGTCCACGTCGTGCCCCGACGTAAAATAAGGCGCTGCTTGGGAGGCAACCCAAGGGTACCTCAGGTACAATTTTTAAATTTTTATTTTTGTTTGGATTTTGTTATTTTCAATTTTTGTTTGTGTTTTGGTGGAAAGTTAGGCACGAGGTGGAGGGAAGTCTGAGTACCCTCAGAGGAGGAAGCTAGTAAGCATGGAAGAGGAAAAGTGTGGGGTCGACACCCGCTCGTGCAATTTGTGGAAAACTTGCTTTTAGCTAGGCCTAAAAGGCCTCAGGAGTATTTCTCACCCTCTTGAAATGTTAATTGGATGCTATGAGGACATAGCATAATTTAAGTGTGGGGTGAGGAAATTTCAGGAAATTTCAGGAAATTTTGTGCTAAACAAATTGTTGGTGAATGTAATGCTTGTGTGACAAAATTTGAAAAATTTGAAAAATCTTTGTAAGTCAAGCATGACTTCATCACCCGTTGGTTTTCTTTTCGGTTCTTTTTAAAATGGGGTCTTTGAACCGAAGAATAAATTTTTATTTTTAAATTTTATTTTATTTTTATTTGTCTGTACATAATGTTTTAGTCATAGTTAGGGACTGTTTCCGACGATGAATGGATGACGACCGTCTTGAGGAAAATTAGTCGATAGATGTCGGGTTTTTGAAATTGTAGCTAATGGATGCTTGATGTTCGTGTTATGTGCTGTTACATGGTGGTAAGAGAGGCAAGTATGTTCAGTGTTGAGGCATGCAAGTGTATAACTTTGTTTGAGACACTAGGCACGAATTTGACTCAATATAATTGAAAGCAATGTTTGAATTCTTGTGATTAGGCCGAGTAAGAGTCTGCTTGAATGTGTGGAGTGAGCATGTGCCATGAGTGTAAGGTTTTTGAGTATTCTATGCTATTGTGGATTGTCTAGAACTTGCCTGGTGTGTGTATGAAGCATAATGAAGGATGTGAATTGTAGGAGATGATTTAGGCATTTCTTTGAATTAACCTAATTTTATCCCTCGTTTTACCTACCTTGAGAAATTAATCCTAGTTAGCCCCGTTGAGCCTTGAGCCTATTCTTTGATAAGCTGCAACATAAACAATACTTTTCTTTCATTAACCTTGAATTGACCCAAAGCTCTTAAGCACTTGAAGAAGAAAAAATATATGAAAGAGTAAAAGGAGTAGAAGAGGAATGAAAGAAAGGAAAAGTAGCAAGTTGTAGAAGTTGAGAAAAGGTCGAAGGTGCACTTGTGTGAAAACGGTTGATTATTATTAAGGAGTAAGAAAGAAAGTAATGAAAAATATTTATAGAGCTCATATTAATAAAGATCCAAAGTGCCTAAATAAAAAGGGGAAAAAGAGGAAAAGAAAACTATCAGGAGAAAATGAAGTAAGGGAAGGGAAGTTCGCAATGAGGGCGTGATGTACTAAAAGCGCTTAGGAAAGATAGTCACTATTACTGGCCATAATAGTACCTACCTGTACCTGAGTTACATTACAACCTACAAAGTCCTACTTGATCTTACATTCATACATCCTCAAATTAGTGGAGTAAAACACTAAGGGAAAGCTTATAGGTCATGACATAATGCATGTGAATTCTTTGTGAGAGTAGTGTAATTCTATTTTATAGACCCACATATTGTGATGTAAAAATTATTTTGCGTGTGAGATTAGGTAACTCTCTTTCCGTGAGGGCACATGTTTAATGAAGGATAAAATTCATGTGGGATTTCTTAATCGGATTGATTTGCATGTGTTTGCGAAGTTTGAGAGTCGATTCTTGGGGTTAGGAAGTCGTAACATAGTTGTATTTCATAGCATTTCTATTTTTAACTTTGTATCTTACGTAATCATTATAGCCATAGCTTGATTTAACTTGCTAAATTAGTTATGTGGGACTCCCCATGCATGATATGCGAAGGTTGTTCGAGGGCGAACAAGGCTTTAAGTGTGGGGTTGTGATCACGGAAAAAATACCATGCCCGTGATACGCTTTATAACTTAAATTAGTCTTGTTGTCTAAGTTATTTTATACATTTCATGTGATTTTATATAAATGTGAAGATATGTGCTAACCAACATGATTAGCCTTTGTTTTGTAGGTTTTGATGACTTTTGAGGAGCTAATCCATGAGTTGGTGAAGTAGAGGCTTGGAGACGGAATAATACTTACGCAAACGTCGGCAAATAGAGGCCCAAAACAGCCCACCTGCGCGTCGGCAACGTGCCACGGCAAGCCGGGCTGCTAAGACAACCCACTGTTGGCGTTGGCAGCGTGCCACGGCGGGGAGCTCCGACCACGAGTGTGTAACGCGCTGCCCAAGCAGCGTGCATTCACCAGCGCGGCGAGTGCTGCCGAGGCTGATTTTTGAGTGTTTTTCCAGTGAGCTTTCGCAGTATAGTGTCATGGAGGCGATTATATGTACACTCCGTGACACGGAGCCGTTCCCAACAGGCCAATTAAGCACGTTTTCCATTTACTATAAATAGGACCCTTAGCTCCTAATTCCAAGGGGTCACGAATTTATTCTGGAAAACTGCATAGGGTGAAGGGAGGGAGTGGGAGAACTCATCTAGGGTTTATCAAATTCCCTTCTCATCTACCAATATCGTGTAAGTATGTAGTTTAGGAGTAGATTAATAGTAGTATAGAGTAGTTTTACGAACATGAATGGCTAGAACCCTTCCTCTAGGGTTGAAGCCATGGATTATGATTGTAATTCTATGATGTTGTTTTTTGGAATTGAGTTATTGATTGTTATTTTCGTCTTGCATTCTGATTTGTTGGTTGTTTTTATGATTGATCACCATGAAGCATATTTGTTAGCTTGGGAAATAGCTTGAGAAGGCATTACCTAGGTCAGGACATGAGTATGGAGAGCATGAAGTAATCTCAGGAGAGGTTCCTAAGTGTTTGGATAGAAATATACCTAACACCTTGCTTGGATTGACACACGAGTTATGAAAGACCAACTTGGGATGTCCATCACCACTCTGAAGAAGTAGTTTTGAGGCTAAGTTGCGTTAAATGGTTAGACGCACGAAAGTCCCTAATCGTTTCCCGTAAACCACAACATAATTGATTGCCCGCGACTAGAAAATTAAACTCCTTGCTCACAATGATGCGGTGAGGCTAGATTGCCGTGTTTAGAGGCTCGAAAGACCATGAACATGCAATTCCAGTTATGTGAAATAACAATTGATAGTTCCATGCTTATTCCATTGCAAATCCCGTAGGCTCGCATGATGCTCTGAGTTTTCATTCCTATGTTGCTCACCCGAGTAATTTCAGAATATGTCGTTGACCCAAACTTAGACTTAATTATTCTTCAGTCGAAAATGTCTATCACCAACACTTTAGATATTTAAGATCACACTAGAAATGGATAGTTAGAGGAACAGGTCCAGTCCACAATGGGTTCGACGTTCCAGTTCTTAAAAAGAGCCACTACTTGCACCCAGCCCGTACACTTGCGGGCACGTCATGTATACAATCATCAAATGAGCTGGCATGCTCCTCCTCGTTTGAGTATGGGAATGTCGTCTCTGAAAATAATCACAGAATATGTCCAAATATGGCTTGAACACTCTGTGCATCAAATCCATAAAAGCTACAGAAGCATTCATTAGTCCAAAGACATAACTACAAACTCATAGTGACCATATAGGAGTCACCCAGGAATGATCTTCCATTATATCACTCTCTCCCTAACTCTGAGGTGATGATATCCGTATCTAAGGTCTATCTTCGTGAAACACTTAGCACCTTGAATTTAGTCAAACAAATACTCGATCCTGGGGAGAGGATACTTGTTCTTGATTGTAACCTTGTTCAACTACAAATAATCAATACTGCACATATAGAAAACCATCCTTTCTTTCGAACAAAGAGAACGGTGCACCTCATGGGGATTTGCTAGGTCTGATGAAACATTTGTCCAGGAGATCCTTCAACTGTTCTTTCAACTCCTTTAGCTTAGCTAGAGCCATTTATAAGGAGGAATAGATATGGTGCATTGGGAAGAAGGTCAATGCCAAGTCAATTTCCCGCTCTGGAGGGACTTCTGGTAGATCATCTGGGAAAACCTCTAGACACTTAAACACAATAGGAATTGACTGGAGAGTCAGGTTTTGGACGTAGCATACTTAACCCAATCTATATGGTACACACAACCTTTAGAAATCATCGTCCTGGCCTTAAGGTAGGAAACAAAGCGATCTACAATCACAACTGAACATCCCTCCCATTCTCTGTTAGCTCACCTAGAAGCCAGGAGTTCTGTACGGGTTCTATAATTTACTAAGGCATAACATGCATGTATCCAATCCATGCCAAAGATAACATCAAAATCAGTCATGTCTAACTCTACTGGATCTGCTGGTGACTTTTTGAAGGACTGTGATAGGAAATTTCTCACACCCCCATTGAGCTATAATTGAGTCACCGACTAGAGTAGAAGCGAAGGGTTCTGATAGGTATTTTGGGACTGACTCCAAAACTACTAGAAACATAGGGCATCAGAAAATATAAGATATCCCCTAAATCTAATAATGCATAAAAATGAAAGATGAAATACTCGTAACATACCCGGTGACCTGTTGGAGAGACCTCCTGCTCCTAACGAGATGAGAAAGCATAAACCTGTTCTTACGCGGACCATCACCTTCACTAGTGGATGCACCCTGCTGAGCTGAGCGTGCTGGTGGAGCTGCTGAACTGGTGGTTAGGTCTCGACCTCTATGGCCCTATCGTTTGAAGGGTGGAGTCTACGAGCATATGGCCAGACTTCCCACACCCAAAGCATGCCCTTGAACCTGCTAAGCACTGACCGGTGTGCCTCCTACCACACCTGTCGAAAACTAGAAGCTAGGCTCTGTGGACTTACTCCCTTGACCTTAGGAGCCTGATGTTCGTCCCCTCGTCGCATCTAGATCTGGATGGCACACTGGCAGATGACAGTGCTGGGGCTGATGGCCTCTGGTAGGACTGCTGATGATGTCACCACCAGACCTATGTTGGAAGAACCGAGGTGTTTGTCACGACCTATTGGCCTCTCTCCCTATCTTATCTCATACCGCCTCTACTGTTGGGCATACAAGATCAATCGGGAGAAGTCAATGTCCCGATGTAGCATAGCAGTCCTGCAATCCTTCACCAAGTAATTTGCTACCCCATTCTGAAATCTACTCACTTTGATCCCTCTGATCAGCCACCATCTTCGGTGCATACTTGGCCAACCGGGTGAACTCTAAAGCGTACACCTGGACTGTCATGTTGTCTTTGCTTCAAATACAAAAGCAGGCACGCCTTGATACCCCTCATCTCTGAGGAAAAGTCAATCTAAGAATGCGGTAAGGAACTCATACCAACTAATGGGGACACTTTGACTCCTCATCTATCCTTGCACTGCCTGTACCAAATATAAGCCCCTTTCAACTAATAGGCTGATGCGCATACTCCTTCTGGTCACCCATAATGCGTGGTGATCTTGGATCTCCTTAATGAACTCATATGGATCCTCGTCCACTCTCGACCCAAGCACCTCAGGTGGGTTTCTCGTAGGAAGTCCCGGACTCTAGCCAGTGTTGCGTTCCCATTCTGGGAAAATGAGTCACTACTGCTTGATGGACTGGTGGATTGCTGCTTATGCGAACATCTGAATAACTACCCTAAACTCAGCAAGGGAAACCTGCTCGGCACATGATCCATTGGGACTGAGTACAGGACATGATATTGCCCATTTCCATTGCCATCCTCATGGACACTCCCATTTCCATTCCTTCTTCCATTAACACGGCGTGGAGGCAAAATTCTGCAAATGCGTAAAGATGGAGCTAGAGGAATAGAGTTGAACTCATAGAGCGAGATAGAATCATGAAAGAAGGAAGCATTTCCTAAATGTTTTGTAGCCTCTTCGTCATAAGTGTGGCACACTTCACACCAGTGAAAAATGCTCTGTAATATTTTAGAAACCTAAAACTTCAAAACCTATTGCTCTGCAGTTTTCTGATCCGGACATAGACACGGGATCTAGACACGAACCTAGAACCATGAATATGGTTTCCAAGCCAACCATGGCATGGTGCACATGACCAACTAATCTCAACATAATCAAATCAGAAAAACTTAATTCTAAAAAAAGTGGAAATTACGAATAATAATATATCTATCCAAATATCAAAACTATTTGAATGAGAATTTGAATATACAACTCTATGTATGAAAAGCCTCTATTATACTAACGAGCTAATGGGACAACACCCCAACTAGCTCACTAGAAATCTAAAACTGAAAATAACAACACCTGATAACTGAGGTCTCAGAAGGATGAGGATTCACCAACAATGTTGTCTAGGATAAACTGGAAGATGATGACGGTGGGCTGAAATTGAGCGTCTAACTTATCATCCAAACGTTTAACATAAAGTATATAGTGGTGCGAGAAATGTACAAGTATGAAAATTGGACCAACAGGTTGTATAAGTATAAGCGGGATCATGCATAGTATAAATCATAACATCTTGAGATTTTGAGAGTAAAGTTGCATGTTGATATCGAAAAACATGATTAGGCATAAACTAGATCTCCGCATAACTAAATCAAATAGCCCAAGATGAAGCTGATATTGATAAAAGGCGGTGTGGGTCAAACTTATTTGAAATCATAATATAATAGCAGTGAACATGCATAACTAAGATCATGAGGAATAATGGGATTCTCATATAACGACACTATCATGATAGAGCCTACGTGATTCCAACTATTACACTCAAGTGGGTAGTCAAAGCCTTTCGGGGGCTAAAGACTTTTACCATGATATCGATACCAGGAAGGCATTCAAGGGGGTAGGGAAGCTCACATGGGAGGGGTCCCAAAGTCATTAGATGATCTTATGTTGTACGTAGTTCGAGACGGAGGTTTCACAGAACCCTTAACCTACTCGGTACTAGATCTTGCTCCCAAAAACATGAAAGATGCTCTCCATCATTTTTCAATATGAAGATGAATCCATCATTTTTCAATAAATCGATAGTAAATTACATCATGATCTTGAAATTTGAGCAGGAGCCTTGGCTCATAAACTATTACACCCGTAAGTTTGATCATTTAACTGACGCGTGTGTACATAAGTTTGAAGTTTTAGAATACGACGCATGCGAGGAATGGATGGGGGGGTTGTGTATACTAGCACGTTGTCCCAGTGAGCAAGAACCCAGGCGCACTGGGCGCCACACTACGCTAGCCTGGCGCATCGCGCTCCTGGCTGACAGCGCGTTGCGGCTTAACGCCCGTGCCACCCCTGCCACTACCTCAAGCCTATTAAATGTTTTAAGTTTTGGCAATTGTTCGTTTAAATTTATAAAATAGATCCTCGGCGAGACAACATTTCTCCTATATTTTATTCATTTTGTGAAGTCACGCTTTCCCAGCTCATTCAAATGAAAATTCGTCTTGGATAGCAAGTTTTGAAGCATATGAAATGTATTTCTTGAGCTATTTCTTGGAAATTTGATTGAGCTATCGGAACCCCATTGAGTTAAAGTTGTAGAAGTCTCTTCTAATTGAGTCTAAGTATCTTTCTAAGAAGTAATAGAGTAGCATTTCACCCTTTCTCAGAAATTTGTAAGCTTTTGGCTGAATTGAATAGAGTTTGAATTGTAGTTATTATCTTTGAAAGATAGTGTCATTTTCCATTCTAGTATTTCTGTCTATTGAGAAAGATCATTAATGAAATCATGCATAGACTCATCATTTGAAAATGAAGCTCATGTGCCATAATAAAATCAATTAAATATATCATCTCAATTGAATTTATTGCATATGAAGCTTATTTGGCTCATACCACAAACAAGTATATCAAATGGAGCATCACTCCAAATCTTGACAAACTATATCAGCAGAATGTTAACTCAACATACAAGCTAAAGTGTAATCTGATTCTCTCCAAATTGATAAAAACAACAGGAAAATCAGTGTTTAAATAACATGTTTGGTCAATGACAACATCTTGGATCTACTCAAGTGTTTGAAAACAATGTTGTAATCATGGGTAACTTTAAAGCATTCTTTCATCATCAAATTTTCAGCATCATCATGATATCATCATTACCTCTTTCTTGAACTTTTTTCATCATAGGCATTATTTCATGTGTTAAATATGATATGTTGAAAATATTTAAATCACACCAAGCTTCTGTTATCAATATAAATAAAGAATCTAATCATGTCACTTGCTGATTTGAAAATTATACAATTGGATAAACTCATACTAGAGTATTAAAAGATTTATCATGATTTGATAAGAAGTGAAATGGTGTGGAGAACCTCCTCTAACTTTATACCTGGGAATGGGTAATTCTAACACCTTCTAATGCCCAGCTGATTAAATAAACTGTAGCGTTTACCTTGAGGTCTATCCAAACATTCAAAATTTCATGCATGGAAGGGCCAAACAGAATGGTTTTCCCACTAAAGCCTCTAAGAAGAACCTTAGCTGTATTCTTATAAGCCACTGATTTGAGTACGAAAAGCCTTACAAAATTGCTGAAATAATTGCCAGAAGTTAATGAGGTTCAAGCTTATCTATCAGGGCATCTGGTAAGTGCGTTCACTCAAATTCACCCTTATGAGATCTCTGACTATCCGCGGGTGACCAACGATCGTTGCCATGAACAGCTGATAGATCACCTCCGTCAGCTCCACTGCATGATATCCAAATAAACCCCTGCCCTCTTAATGACTCATCCCATGATCTTGCAGAGTCAATGCCCGACTTATGAAGGTCTGCTACTGTGCTTCTTCAGGTGGAAACCTCAAGCATTCTTCACCCTCACCCTCATGTTTGACTGGCCGACTAGTAGTGACTGACCACAGTCGCGCCACGTGGTTCCCGCCATCGCCGTGCTGCCATCTTCCTGAGCCTTCCCGACCTAACATTTCGTGGGCCAGTCTCCAGGTTGTCCAGCGACTCGATTGTGCTCTGCTGATTGTCCACGTTCCCCATTTCCACTCACAGATAAGATCTTGATTCTGAGATGCTTAACATGTTTATCCAGCGTTTATCTTTATAAATCAGGTGTGAATCCCATTATTATCTCATATATGATTTGGGTAATCCTCGCTTAACTAAATCTTCAATCTGACCAAACATCCCATGTTGTGCCCACAAGCGGTAGTATCTTATAGCGCACTTGAACTCCGCTTATTACATTTTCATGACGTATTCTATTTATTAATTTCAAGATGGTCTCATGGATCTCACTTGCTTCTTATATCTAATAATGACTCCCAATTTCACTTGGCCCAAACTGGAACTCAGGATTTGAGATCTGGAGACAAAGAGCAGAGGCTCTGTTCGAGGGCATATTTATATGCCAAATTGATACTCAAATGCATCGCATTTGCCTTGTTTATCCAACAATGTGTGGCACATTCCTCAGTGTAAGAATTGTAGGAAAGTGTGATTTTATACTAACTTAACATGATTTAGCCGTTGTTTTGTAGGTTTTGATGATTTTCGGAGCTAATCCATAAGTTGGTGGTAGGAAGCTTGAGGGCGGAATAAACACGCAAAGCGCGGCAAAAGAAGGTTGCATGACCCTACCTGCGCGTCGCGCGTGCCCGGCAGGCAGGCTGCGCCGGGGCAGCCACCTGCGCGTTGGCAGCGTGCCACGGTAGGGGTGGCTCCGCGACCATGGGTGTGCAACGCGCTGCCCAAGCAGCGTGCCACTTTCCAATGCGGGGTGGCTGTAGAGCCCGATTTTGGTGATTTCCGGTAAGCCTCCGCGTTTGGGCTGGCGTCATCACGGAGGCTATGCTCCGCGTTGCACTCCGTGACGTTGCTGATATTCCGGGGTGGTGTTCTACTATTCTAAATACCTTAGTTTGTTTTCACATATTCTGACTTGGTGGGCAAAGAGCGTGGGTTACGAGGGCAGGTTGTGAGGACGAAAATTCTTGGGGTTTCTCTATCCTTTCTTCTTTCTTTCAATTGTTTGCATGATTTCCATTCATTTGTGATGTTCAATCACAAATGAGTGGCTAAATCCCTTTCTTGCTGAGGTTATGAACTATTGTATTGAAATATGGTATTTGATTGCTCTGGATTGATTCATCTTTTTCTTCTGGTTGTTCTATTTAATTCTTGTTCTTACTACGTTAATATCTGTTACATTATTATTTAAATCCAAAAAGTCAGTTTCTTGAGAGACAAAAACTGGGAAAATTTGTGAGTGTGAGGATATGATCTTTTTCTTGGTTTGGGGACCCAGGGTGAATTTACCTTCAAGATGAAGTAGCCACCAAAGTATTATTAGTCAGTGATGGTTTTTGTTATGGCTGAACATGAATTTCTTCTTATCAATGTGGTCGGAAGGTTCATGATTCTTAGTTGATTAAATACGAAGTTTTAAATCCACTCATTCAAGTTCCGACTAGCAACCGGAGAAAAGATAAAACCGTGATCCGATATTTGATTTCTTTACATGTTACGTTTTAGCCTCGGCATGCTCATTCGTAGTTCAGACTCAATTGTATAAATATCTTGCTTTAGTATAAAAAGTAGTTTCCAAAATATAAAAACATTTTCTTTACACTGTTGTCTTTATTGTTATTGAGTTATAGTAAGAGCCAGGCACTCAAAGGTTTACCCCGTAGTCAGTCCTATAGGTTCGACATTCCGGTTCTTAAAAAGGACCATATAATGCCCATGCAGCATGCTTGCGGGCTCATCAGTTTTGGCGCGATTGCCGGGGACTGGCAATTGGTAATTTTCTAAGTGTTAGTTAACGAAAATTCTATTCAAGCGTTTGACGGCGTGTTTTAATTTTATTTTATTTTGTTGCCGAAAATTTTTGTTTGTGTTTTGGATACCCTTCTTGACGCTGACCTCGTGGAGTTACAATTGGTTTAAATGGTGAATACTCATATTTTGACGAACCTTTTCTGAATTTCGGAGGACACCACTGGTGGCAACATTGTAACACATACAACATATGTGGTAGTCAAGAGACATTGGGATGGGCACATCAGAATCATACTCCCTTCGGGAGGCATTTACTATGATCCTTCTGTTGTTTTTGATTAATACAGGCATGCTGAAAATAAGGATTTGGGATGCTTAAGACCAGTTAGAAGACATGCTGAAACAACTCCTTGAGAATTCAGAAGCAATGAAGGAGGTAATGGCAACATTGATAAGTGGGGAAGAGGAGGAATGGGAGGAGACTCTAAGAAAGGATGAAAAACTTTAAATTCACGGAGATGATGGCTGGTGACTTGTGATCAATTGCAAGTGACGAGTTGTAGGCAATATTCAAGGTACAAGAGAGGCAAGGTGAAATTTCAGATGAAGCCCGACATTAGAACCTCTTGAGTGTCGGTGAGGAGCTCATACTTGTAGCTGATTAGGGAGAAGAGATAGAGTATACCCCATTGGACAATACTGGAGAGCCAAGATGTTGGAAGTGGAGAAAGAGGTATACAAGTAGGAGGTCCATGCATTGCAGTTTCAGAATCAAGGTGCATTGGACCTCACTCAAGGCATTTTCTGTAAGATTTTGGTTGACAAAATAGAAATAGAGTCTTTAAAAGACATAGATATCAAGAGGAGGACCAAGTCCCATATATTACGAAGTGCTGAAACCCTGTGAACAGGGCGGCTTCACTTACGTAAGGGCCAATTAACGTCAAAGGCGACATCTACTGCTTGGTCCTTACAATTTTTCACCACCCACCCCGGGAGCATAAAGAAGAAAATTAGAGAAGAAGTGGGGTGAGATTCATATCCTCAAGAGGCGGGAGGAAAAGCGGTGAAACATGTGCGTCGTGCCGCGATGTAGAGTAGGCACTGCTTGGGAGGCAGCAAAGGTACCACGGAGTACCATTTGAACAGTGCATTTTTACTGATTTTATTTATTTTCATCTTTTTTTTTTTGGTGGAAAGTTAGCACGGATGGAGGATGCGAGTACCCATGGGAGGAGGCTAAGCATGGAAGAGAAAAAGTGTGGGGTCAGACACCCACACGCGTAAAGGAAGGAAGCATGTTGTTCGCTGGCCTAAAGGCCTCAGGAGTATTTCTCACCCTCTTAAATTGTTAACTTGATGCTATGAGGACATAGCATGATTCAAAAGAATATTAGGGTGAGGAAAATTTCAGAAATTCAAAAATTTCAAAAAATTTTCTGTTATGTAATTGAAGACGAATCTGTGCTTGTGAAAAGATTGGAAAGTTGAAAAAATTTTATGAGTCAGCATAAATTCATCACCCAGGTCAGTTTCTTTTCGGTTCTTTTCAATAAGAGATCTTTGAACCGAAAAATAAAATTTTATTTTTATTTTTATTTGTCTGTATATAATGTTTTAGCTGTAGTTAGGGACTGTTTCGACGATGGATGGATGACGACCGTCTGGGAAAAATTAGTCAATAGGTTTGGTTTTTGAGTCGTAGCTAATGGATGCTTGATATTCTTATTATGTGCTATATATGATTGTAAGATGCAAGTATAGTTAGTGTTGAAGCATGCAAGTTTATAACTTTGTTTGAGACACTTAGGCTCTTGAATTTGACTCGATATGATTGAAGCTTAATTTTGAATTCTTGTGATTAGTGGTAGAGTCTATTTGAATGTATCTTTGAATTGAGCATGTGCAATGAGTGTAGGTTTTGAGGTATTACATTTCTTCAGTTGTCTAGAACTTGCCTGGGTATTTTATAAAACAAATGAAGGATGTAAACTGTAGGAGATATTGGGCATTTCTTTGAATAGACCTAATATTTATCCCGTTTTACCTACCTTGAAATATTATTTCCTAATTGACCCCATTGACCTTGGCCTATTCTTTGATATTTACCAACATAAGCAACAATTTCATTTCATTAGCCTTGAATTTGATCCAAAGCTCTAAGCGCTTAAGAAGAAAATCTGAAAGAGGAAAGGTGAGAAGAATGAAAAGAAAGGAAGAAGTGGAAGTTGTAAAAGTGAGAAGGTCAAAGGTGCACTTGGGTAAAAATGGTTGATTATTAGTAAGGAGTAAGTAAACAAATGAATGAAAAGTTATTTATACAACTCCTTACTAATGAGCTAAAATTAACCTAAAAGAAATGGGGAGCAAAGGAAAAATAAAACTACTAAGGATAAGGTGAAGTAAGGAAGGGAAGTTCGCAATGAGGGCGTGATGTATTGAAAGCGCTTAAGGGAGATAGTCACTATTACTACAGTCCCAATAGCACTGCCTACACAGTACATTACAACCTAAAAAGTCCTACTTGATCTTACATTCGTACATCCTCAAATTAGTGAGTACAACACTAAGGAAGCAAGCTTGTGAATTCATTACATGGTGCATGTGAATTCTTTGTGAGTGAGTGAAATTCTATTTATGTGCCCTACATGTTTGTGATATAACAAGTGTTTTTGCGTGTGAAATTGGGTAACTCTCTTTCCGTGAGGGCATGTTTAATGAAGGATATAGTTCATGTGGAAGGATCTTAATCCAGTTGATTTGCATGAGTTTGCTAAGATTAAGAGTCGATTCTTGAGGTTAAGAAGTCTTAACATAGTTGTATTTCATTTCATTGATCAAAGCGTGCATAACTTTATTTTGAAAAACTTGTTATCTTAAATAATCATCATAGCCGTAATTTGAATTATCTTGCTAGATTAGTTATGTGAGAGTTTTCAATTACATGAGATGTAAAAACGTTGTTGAGGACGAACAAGATTTTAAGTGTGGGGTAGGTGATTAAGGGCATATTTATATGCCAAATTGATACTCAGATGCATCGCTTTTACCTTGTTTATCCAACAATGTGGTACATTCTGGTGTATTGTAGGGAAGTGTGATTTTATTCTAACCAACATGATTAGCCGTTGTTTTGTAGGTTTTGATGATTTTTGAGGAGCTAATCCATGAGTTGGTAAAGTAGAGGCTTGGAGACGGAATAAACACGCTAACGGCCAAAGAGGAGGCCAAAACAGCCCACTGCTTGGCGTCGGCTTAGCGTGCCCGCGGCAGGCAGGCTGCCCAAGACAGCCCACCTGCGCGTTGGCAACGTGCCACGGTAGATATTGGCTCCGCGACCATGGGTGTGCAACGCGCTGCCCAAGCAGCGTGCCACGCTACCAATGCGGGAGTGCTTTGCCCGGGCCCGATTTTCGAGGTGAATTCCAGTAAGCCTCCGCATTTGGGCTGTGTCACGGAGGCTATGCTCCGCGTTGCACTCCGTGACACGTTGCTTGTTATTCCGGGAACAATTCCTACTATTATAAATAACACACTTAGGTTTATTTTCACATATTCTGACTTGGTGGAGTAAGAACGTGGGTTACAGGCAGTTGTGAGGACGAAAATTCTTAGGGTTTTCTCTATCCCTTTCTTCTTTCTTTCAATTGTTTGCATGATTTCCATTCATTTAATGATGTTGAATCCACAAATGAGTGGCTAAATCCCTTTCTTGTTGAGGTTATGAACTATTGTATTGAAATGTAATTGTTGATTATCTGGTTGATTCATCTTTTCTTCTATGGTTGTTCTATTTAATTCTTGAAATTTCTTATACGTTAATATCTGGCCAATGTTAATGTAAATCCAAAAGTCGGTTTCACCAGGAATAAGCGGAAGTTGTGAATTAATAGGATATGATCTTTTCTTGGTTTGGGAAAATTGTTGGGTTGTGTGTGTTCAAAATGGCCTTATGTGATCTTGGGTGTGGAATCGGTTTTGTATGGCTAGAACATGAATTTCTTCTTATCACGAAATGTAGGTGGAAGGTTCATGATTCTTAAGTTGGGTTAAATACGAGAGTTTTAATCCATAGGCATAAGTTCCGACTAGCAACCGGAGAAAGATAAACCACGTAGATCGATAATTGATTTCTTTATGTTCGTTTAGCCTCAGCATGCTCCTTCACTGATTCGAACTCAGTGTATAAATATCTTACTTTAGTATAAAATAGTTTCAAAATATAAAAACTTTTCTTTGTTTGCTGTTGTCTTCATTATTAGAGTTATAGTAAATTGACACTCGAAAAGGTTTTACCCCGTAGTCCAGTCCCTATGGGTTCGACATTCCGGTTCTTAAAAAGGGCCACTATATTACTTGTACAACCCGTACACTTGCGGGCTCATCGGGCTTTAAGTCGACTCATGGCTTGAACATAATGTCTAAACTCAACATACTAAAATGGAAGATCAACATAGTGGAAGTCTGCATACTTATATCTATATCAAGCTAGAACTGAATCAGCAACGACAAGATGATGAAAAACCTCTAACACAACGAGATGGTGATGGGATAATGCCCCCAACTATCTCGACAAAGTATGAAACTGAAAGGAACATAATAAACTATAAATGACTGAACGTCCTCAAAGGATGAGGACTCACCAATACAGGCTGGATAGGTCTAGAGGAAGCAGGGGCTTGCTTATGATGCAGTTGAGGCTATCCCTCAGACTGTATAATGAAATGATACAACATAAGAGGTATGCGGTTAGTACTTGGAATGTATTGATTATGCAAGGTAAGTAAAATAAGATAGTTAAAATACATAGAGTTCATAATAGTAGGACAACATGATGCCAATGTAAATATCATAATGAAATATCAGGGCTCAAGGTTTTCAAAACATTCATAAATCGGTCATATTCATAATAATAGGAGAAAAGCTTCGTGATCATGACTTTTAAAAGTAACATAAACATAGCCATGCATAAATCATGAGGAATAATGGGAGATTCTTATAACCGACATACCCCACATGAGCACACATGGAGCTCGACCTGTAAACCCCTAGTTGGGAGGGTGTTCGTACCTGTACCAGGATAGAACCATGAAAGAGGTGTGATATCACAAGAAAGTACATTTCGGCGAAGGGGGATAATTTCAAGGGAGGTCCCATCGTGGCTACATTGGCGTGTAGTTCTGAGACTTGAGGTATGCTTGGACCTCGAGTCTATTTGGTGTTAAATACTACTCCCAAAACATATATTATGCTCATATTACAGTAGGGAAAACATACATGAGATTCATGAGCTTGTTTAAATCATAAAAATTATAATCATGCTTGAAATACGTGAACTAGCCATGTAGCCAAGGCTCGTGCGTAAGCCATAATCATAAGTCCATAAATCATGAAATTTCTGTGCATATTTGTAAACATGTATATCATGATATTTCATAAATCCATTATAAGTACTTGAGAGAAATTATATTACAAGGCATAAATCATAATTGGGATCATTTAGATCAAGATCTAATGAAATTATAACTTGACTTTTCATAAGAACATATATAATTGGGCATAGTTGGATTTAAATTCAAATCTATAGAATTTATATTCAAAATAGTCATAAATCTGCCCATAGATCATAAATCATGATTTAATACATTAAAGGGATTGACCCATTGATAGATCATAGAGAATTTCACAAGAATTGAATAAACCCCCTTGATCATGAAACTTAAATTTAGAATTGGAATCCATGGAAATTGAGAAGAGTTTTGAGCATGAGAGGAAGGAAATCCCATTAATAGCCTCACACATACCTGGGTAAGTTGATCTTACTCTCTTGCTTGAATGCCAAAGGAAATTGAAGGAGAATTGATGGATTTTAGCCTTGGTCACTCCTAGGAATCTTCTAGTCTTGCATGCATGGAGAGGAGTGATTTAGAATAGGCTAAACCCGCTTAAAGAAATTCACAACTAAGCAAAAACGACGTAGTTATGGCTTTACAAACATAGGAATTACAGAAAAGCACTTAATAAATTCACAGTGCACGACGACTCGTGCCCACTAACCACGACTCGTGGTCAACTTCTCATTTCTGCTTTGCCAAATCCCTTTGAGGTCACCACAAGGGACTACATGATTCATGGTATACCCAACAACTCGTGGTGACCAACTCGTCATCCACACTGCCAGACCTACTTCATTCGTAGACCATACTTCATCATGGTTGACCTAACGAATCTTGGTGCTGACCACGACCCGTGGTCACCCCAAAGCGAAACTTCATCGGCCAAACTCCTTTCCACGATTCTCCCGAGCTTGTGGTGCCCACGAGTCATGGGATGATTAGATCTGTGACTGGTGTAGAAAATTCAATTTTCTCTATTTCAACTCCTAGGTCTAATCTTAGGATTTTCAGGTATTACATAATCCAAGTTTAATAATACATGTGCCTAAGTGCTAATGAATTGATCCAAGACACATATGAGTAACATATTAAGAATGGAATGAAATGAGGAGCACGATGATTTTGTAGGATGGCTCCTAGTTCCCCAAATGACTCATTGTATCATGCATTATGTTTTCTTCACTTGAAATTTAGCCACGTATCATATGCTTTCATATTTCACTTGCTCAAGTGTTTACATGTCCCCTATAGTTCCACTTATTCTTGAGTACGCTTTTGCCTAGTTGCCATTGCACCCATCGAGTTGAGCCTTTGTGATGGCGGTAAATCATACACCTCTTTACTATGAGACATCTAGTTTCATATTATAGAGATGAATAAATCATCTTATTAAATGAACTAGTTACTAGGGTAACAAGCATAATGTATTATACCTATTGTATTTAGAGGATAAATAGAATTATTCTAGAATTTATCCCATGTTATATGCTCGATTGGATCTTTTATATTACTTATATTGTGTAAACAAAAATCACTAAAAGTTGTCATAGTATTGCCAATTACAATTCTTAGAGATTAAAAGCAACTAGAATTACGTGCAAAACTAGTTACACATATAGATCCAAAAGAACTAAGCTAAATGACTCATAATAAATTATAAGTCTTAGGAATTGTGACAATATTAAGAAGTTAAGGCATAAGGATCTATAATGAACTATTTGCCTAAAGTATGTGGTTGTTATTCACCAAATCATATATCGATATGTCACCAGTCAATAAGTTTTAGGAAGTTTGTTGTGAGATTTATATGTTTATGAAGTTCGCAACAGTAACAAGCTAATATGTTCTATACTTTTTAGTGGCTACAGAGATTAGGTAGTTTAAGATTTAGAATAAGCTAAGTGTACAAAAGAAATAGAGCTAAGTCTAATGAACTATTCAGATTTTATATGAGAATGAATCTTACTCTATCATTACGTTTGAGTTTCTTTCAAAAGACTATGTTTCATGTTTCACTTTTATAGATTCCTAATTATTAGTAGTTATTCCATTTTCTTTACATACTAGTACATATGGTATATATATATATATATATCAATGTTGTACTCTAGGGCGTTGTATAAAATGTGGAGGTTAGCCACATAGGGTGTCCGCGACTGGAGTCTACACCACTGGATGAGACCACGGTACTTGAAGTCTCAAGTAACCCCAAGTCAACCCATGGTGTATCCTAACATTGGAAATCTGAGTAAAACATAGCAGAAGCTTTAAAATAATAACATAAGAACATATGCGAAGAAGAGCTAAGTCATAAGTTTTATACAGTAGAAAAATCCATAAATTTGAAAATTGTGTCTATGTCACAGAAAGCCATCTATCTAATGAGTTCTTTGAGACAGAGACCTCCATTTAACTCTAAATGTAATTTGAAAGAAATAATCTTCGTCCTTGAAAGATGAGGACTCACCAATGATGCAGCTAGAAGCGTTTGAGCGAGATCTACTAATGGTGCTGAGACTGAGCCTGCAGTTGTATCATCAAATCATACAACATAAGGGGTATGCTTGATTGCTTGATGTGAGTAAGTGATAGAAATCGTAACATGGATAAGATAAATGAACTAGAAAGACATGTAATTACCAACTGAAATACTGAAACTGAATAGCTGAATAATGCACAGAAATGGTGATAATACTCAAACCATACCTCCTACCGAAGTATGAAACAAACATTGTCAATAAAGAACCCAACTAGAGGCTAGGGTCGATCCCATAGGGAATAGGAAAAAGCTAGATTATAGCCGGTAAGGGAACTTGTTAGGTAGTTACATCAAAATTGGGGGATTCTAAAGAAAGAAATAATAAAAACAATCATCAAAAGTTCGGTTTGAATATATATTAAAGGATAACTAGAGGTTTGTATTCCCCATGGATTCATAACTGCTTTAGGTATACATATGATCATCACCAATACATATATGAGCTTGCTAACAAAGGTTCATTCAAACAACTGACCAGTCCCTATTGAATGACTATACTCAATCACTCGACAGTTTCATGAGTTATTTCAAACTATCCGTTATCACTATGTTCCAGATTTAACAATCCCGCAACGACAACTCAAGTTAATACAATGATCATCAAGATCAAGGCTCCGTTGTAATTCTCTTTTCCTAATCTCTGCCTCTTAGACCTAAGAGAATAAGGAGTGGGCAAGTCCTAATATTGCACACCACTAGAAACATTTAAGCATGAAGAGAATACAATATGAGCGTTTGTGTTAGTTTAGAATCACTACATGCAGCCTAGCTTATTAATCCACCATGGTTCCCACAGCCTAGCTATGGAGGTTTAGCCTCTCTCATAGTTGTAAGGTTATGATTTGGAAACCATGATTACAAACATAAATCAATACTTACAATATGGATGAGAAAAACTTCTTTTTAAAAAGTAGCCAAAATCTTCCAGAACAAGTAGCAAGTACAAGAAGAATTCTAGAAAAGGTTGATCGCAAGTCAAATCAACTCAATTCTCTCCTTTCTCAATGTTTTCTAACTATTTTGTCACCTCCCTTTCGCATTCTTTTTAACGTTTTTCTTAAAACAAAACATAAAATATACTTATGTAGATACAAAAATCCTTTTCCTAGGCTACAAGGTGAATTTCCATATCTGGTGCCGCCAGTGCCACGACCAATCCTACGACCCGTGCCATGAACATTCGAGTCGTACCTTCTTCTTATACATTATTGACTGGCTGAATTTTGGCTAAGTTTTGGATCCTGGTACGACTCGTACCTACCACATCCTATGAGTCGTATTGATAATACATGTCTTGACTATAAGATTTTGAATTTTTTTTGAAGTCCATCAAGGGTGCTATGCTACGAATCATACCTTCGTTCCATGACTCATACTGTCTATCCATAAAAGGAGTCAGCGTCTTGTGCAAATCTTCTAAATCTTTTCACAACTTCTTCACCTGTACAAGATTTATGCGACTAAATGCGAGACTCAAATAATGAACCTCTTCGTCCTTAGCCTTTTGTAACTTCTCACGGCTAGTAGTACGACTTCTATATAAACTGTGAGTTAGGCATGTTCTATACACTTTCAGGCTATCTTTTGCAAATTTTATCTCATCACAATTTATCCTGCAATCAAAAGAAAAAGTGTCTTATATCCACGTAAATATACCTAAGTCCATGCTATTTACTCAATTTTGAGCGTCAGTGTGCTGTAAATCCACAACACATCAACACCCTCAACTTAAGACTTTTTTCATGTCCTCAAGAAAAAAAAAAAAAAACTAAACATGATGTTCAACTGAAAATAAACCTAAGATACTACAACAATACTTAAACAAAACTTTTTCATACAACCTCTTCTGACCCTTTTCCATGGACCAACATCAGGTAATGTATTACAAGCGACCCCAAGAAACATAATAAACAGGGATCAAAACATGTCATATAGCTATCAATAGGCAGTGGAAGTCATCGCCAATGTTTTCTACACAGACCAACGGCAAGTAAACATAGTCCATGTACCTCGAAACAAATACAAGTCCCCACTCAAATATGTAATATCAAATATGTATGGGACTAGACAAATGAAACACTCACCTTCACAAGAAAGTTCCAAATACCATGTATCAGATACCATAAGCTTTCCCTTATTTTCCCTATTTTGGTTTGTCGGATGGTCAAATTACGATCACTATAGAGTTTGATATGGCTTGTAATGTAGGCTTAGGGCTGGACATGATAAATATGAGAAACTTTTAAGTGACTATATCTTCCTTGGCACTACATACATCGACTTCACCTTTCACCTACTTCACCCTTTATTCTTTAATTCCCTTTTCTTCCCTTTTCACATCTTTTATATACATTTTCATGGTGTGGAGTATTTCAACATTTTCAGCATTTTCATTTCTTTTGAAATTTCTTTTCCGAATTCCCAGTATCTTTCATATCTTTTCTTTTCACCATGCCACCTCATTTTCACCCTTTTTCTCTTTTCTTTCCCTTTTTCTCGTTCCCACCATTTATGCACCCCTAGTCTAGCCACCATCAACTTAAGCATTTTGCCTATATTGAGGTTCACAATATCCAATGAAGGACCAAGGCAAAAATAAGTTCATTATTATTCACCCGTAAATTTCCGACACATAGATGGCCTATTCGCGTGTTGGTTAAGAGTATTGAAAGCCATACATGCTAAGAAAAGGCCAGGAAAACTGGACCGAAAGCACAGCTCGAACCATCGCGGAAGGGCAGGCCAGAGCCCCTCCCGATCAGCAGCGTGTCACGGAGGTGGAGCCTCCGCGTTGGCTCCGTGACACGTTGGCCCTTGACCGCACAAGTATATAAAGCCCCACTTCAGTTTTAACTCATTAAAACATCTTAATTTCCAAAGAACTCGCGAGGAAAGAACGGGGAGGAAGCATGCAAGGTATTACAAATTATCCTTCGATTACGCCGTCAAATGTAGCCCAAATCCAAAATTAACCTCAGGTACCAAAGTATTTAGCAGTAGGGAGCATTCCCTGCGGATTTAGATTCGCGAAATTCGGCCTACAAACCATCGGATGCTACCGGGCTAAGGTAAATGGAATTGCTCTAAATTATTGTCAATGTGCTCCTAGCCTTAAGAGTGGTATTTCTCCTTCTGAACTTTCGAGAAGTAGCAGAGATTTTAGGCCAAATCTTTCGATAAGCCTAGTTTGGGCTATAAATATATCGAAAGTGACGTTTTCTTTCAGAATATTGGTGTGTTAGTTTTAATTGATATATATGTGAATGCAGTTGGGAGAAATGGCTGGAGTACTGACCGAGCTTCGTCCGTTAGTCGGATAACCCGAGTTAAGGTATGTAAAGCCAGTTTCTTCGGCAAGTTAGTAGCTTTAGCCTTGTATATCATAGTAAACTTCGTATTTGAACGCCCGGAGTTGAATATTGAGCATTGTGCAAGTTAAGTAAGTCTGGTTTGCGTTGTTATATCATACTCAGTCCGAAAGTTAGTAAAGCAGCGCCAAATGGCGAGCTTAGCATTCCGGACTAAATTATAGCCCACTATGTGTTTAACAAGCATGTTTTAGAATAATGACAGATGTTTAGAGATAGAAGTTAGTAAGTAAAATCAGGAAAGACAGATAGTATCCTGGCTACAGATTAGCCATTAGGGCGGATGATATCTTGGCTACGGACTAGCCAAACAGACGAGATAGTATCTTGGCCACAGATTAGCTAATACAACTAGATAAAGATCTTGATTCGGTATAAAAAACGTGTGAGAATCGTATAACACGAGAAAGAAATCAGGGGGAGATAGTATTTTTAGTTAAACATGCTTGCTATATATGTGCTTATTCTTTGTTGAGACTTGGTTGTGTAATTGAGGGGCACCCTTTTGAGTGTCCTCACCTTGCTGAGTTGCTAAGCGCATGTCGCCCAATGAGCGGGTGGTTTACGTCACTCCAAGGGTATCTTGTCCCAGAGTTTGGACGAAGATGGGATGAGCTTTCTGTTATCAAATTTGATCAGCATTATAGTACGAGATAGCCTGTTGTGCGCAGCGCCCAGGGGAACAGATTCAGATACAGTTTCAGTTACAGAAACAGTATAGGAGTCCTTCGGACTCAGACACGATTAATCCTGTCGGGCTATGGCTGAGCCGGAGACCCAAGGGGGCTGGAAAGAGGTGCTCATGGTTAGCGGATGAGTGGAGTGACTTATTTTTGGTGGTTTGACCGGGTAGGGGTATATAGATTGTTTTTGCTTGCTTGGCGCCATCCGACATAGAGGTTCGTATTGGCTCTTGCTTGCTATATATATATATATATATATATATATATATATATATATATATATGTATTTATGTGCTATATACTTGCTAATAGACGAGGCCGCCGCGTCTACCAGGCACGCTCCCTTCCCTATCACAACCACAGCCTGATTCGAGTTCATATCAGTTCTTCTGATTCGAGTTATCTCCTACTATTCAGAATTGCTAGTTATGTTATTTGTTTTCATTGTGTTCAGTTGCTTTGCATACTCAGTACCAGTGGTACTGACGCCCATTGGGACGCTGCATTGCGCACCATAGGTACCCATAGACGAGGAGGCGATCCCTCGTGATTCTAACTTGACTATAAGATGTCGGCTCTGTCATGCGCGAGTATTCGGAGGTGTAGTTTATTTTCTTTTATTGTATAGTATGGGTAGGCCGGGGCCCTGTCCCCGACCATTTTATCGGAAATTACTCACAGAAACTTGCAGATTGTATATATTCATCTCCCTATGGTTAGTTTGCCGGTCGTGTGAGGCCGTTCCTTTTGTTTAGTGGTTTAGCATTCTTGATTATGTTGGCATTATTTGGGACCATAGTCGATAGTAGTGGTGACCTTGCCGGTCACGTAGTTATTCAATATTCTCTATGTTGAGTTTCAGATGACTAGACAGCATGGTGGCCTTGTCGTCCCGCATAGGTTTCTTGTTATGAGTATGTTTCTGGTTAGCTGTCATTACATTTACAGGTGGCTATAGGCCCCGGTCGGCCGGAGAGGCTGTATTCCTGACCATTATACTCCAGCACGTTGTTTCTAGAAATCTGAGATAGAGCTAGCCAGACACCCAGAATCTCCTTAGGCTCACCCAGTTAGCAGTCCGGGTCCTACCGGGTGCAGTGCGATCCTTATCCCCCAAGGCAGGCGTGACAATTTATAAACAAATGGGTACGTTCATTGGTTAATCAAAGAAAAATATGGGTCAATTAAGGCTCAAACTTGGGATCAAAGGGATACATGTAATTTTGTAGGGTCATATAGGCTAAAATTGAGCTAAGCAAAAATTTCCTATGATCATATCCTAACCAGCCATCCTTAAACTATGCAAAGACCAACCAGGCAAGTTCTCGATCTTCAACACAATACCGAACAAAAAATTACTATACCTCAGCTCACTCTGTGATTATTATAATTTATATTCACCTCACCTGTTTGGTTTATACATGGCTTAACAAGACTACTTGGGTTAATAAACTAAATGACATCAAAATATCCACAAAATCATGCATGTAGTCACAAATGATATAGCTAATGCATCAAAAAAAAATTTAAACAGAGAATAATTTTTCAAAAATCAAAACAGTGCATTTCTCATTGGCTGAGTACTCCTAGTTATTTCCTAAATTAAACAAAAAAATCTTCAAATAATAAAAAGAAAATCCTAAGCATGCCGGTTCACACTACATAACAGACTACGAGGATCGTAAACACACCAAGAAAAACCCTTAAGCGAATCAAAAATTCCCCAAAATCCACCAGTACCCTCGCTACGCAGGTTGGCCTTCATCCCGGAAGAATGAACTATAAGAACGCGGGAAGATAACATACATATGGCTCTCTAGGCACTCACAGCCATCCTGCGGAGGCGGTACCTACCTTGCAATTATGGTGCTAGCGGTGGCCGGCGTGAATAATGTGTCAATAGGGAGTGGGCCCCCTCAATAGTCGTGGCCGCTTCTACGACCTCTCTGTAACAATTTAGGGTTTGAATGTGGCTCAACTGAAGGGTCACAACCACTGGCAAGCTCTGGCTGAGCCATGGTGGAGCTACCTATGCCCTTTTCTAGCTTGCTCCTACAACTTAGACAAATATGTCATGAATTCTTTGACTCTCTGTTCTGGCCCTTGTGCTCTTTTTATCTTCTCTTCTCTTTCTCAAATCTCTCCTCTCCAACATCCTCAGCAACTCTTTTCTTCCCCTTATCACTAGCAGCTACCGTCGGCTCCCAATATGCCGCCAAATCAATCTCCTCATCAAGCTTGGCAGCTCGAGGTCGAAAGAGTGGGGGCTGCTAGTAACGGTTGGTTGTCGTGATTACAACTCAAACTACTTAACTCCAAAGATCCCCCATTTCTACATAGAGACTGCTGGTGTCTGCCTGCTCCGCCATACCGTACATTTAATCGGCTCCTCAATCCTCTAAGCAGGCATGTAAAGCTTGAGCTGCTGCCTCTATCTCTAAGACCCATGGCTTACATTTTCCATCATGGCTTGAATCTTCCACTCCATGGTCTTTCCAGTTTGGCAGCTTCTGAAAATCCTATGGAACCAAAACATGCCTTGGTGGTGTCTGAGTCTCTAGGCTGGGTGTGGTGCAGGGCGAGGTGTTGGGGTGACTACGAATGACCGCGTCTACATGTGCTGCCTTGCTCACTGCTCCTATGTAATGGGGACATTCACCCATGCATCCCCTGCTGGCTGGACTACTGGAATTGTGATGGGAATCCTGGCTTGGCTACCGGGTTCCGGCTCATCCTGGATAAGGCCTATCAGCATTCCTTTGGCCTCACGATGGCGGCTTGGCCCGACAATTCACTTTCCTGCCTATGGCGCGCCTCAATACAAGACTCGATAACGGGATAGTAGTGCTCATTCCTACCGCTTGGTCTCATATCTCCTCTGCGATGATCCTCGAGGTATTGATGGGGTAATGGGACATGGGGCATGCCACCAAAGCTTCTTGCTCGGCCTCAATGTGTTTTCATTGATCGTAGGTGCTAACTGATAGCGCACTAGTGTCCAGCAAGCTTTTCTGTAGAAATTGAGAGAGTTCTTTGTCACCTGCTTTCCGCCAACCCTTTCGGGTTCTTCAGCATTCTTAGCAATCTTTTTGCTAGCCATTTCAGCTTCTCTTTGTTGTTCCTCGAAACCCAGCTACCGAATCTGCTTCATTGCCTCCACCTTGTACTCGTATTCTAGCGTCATTCTTGAAGGCAGGAACTAAGGTCCATACAAAATTCGAGCGATGGTTCGCTCAGATATATCAACCTCTCGACCTCGAACCACAACACTCTCCAGATGGGTGAGGTCTTTTATTTTTTTTCGCCTCCTTTGCTATCTCATGGTGGCCAAATAGTTGGCTTAAAGTATCAGGACCATTTCTTCTGTATTCTGGGATGGAGTCTTATTGTCTACTTGAAACCATAGAAAGTGAATATCAAAACTACATCTCCTCAACTTTGTTGAGTGAATTAGGATCCGTGGCTCTTCTTGGATGCTCCTCCTTGGCTTATTTTTGGTGGTGAGAGAGATGGTCTGCTCATAGATCTCTCTAGCTCCCGGTACTCTCCACCAAACTGTGTGATTCTCTATGGGTAGGGTCTGTTCCTGTGCAACGTTAGGAGCCTCCTCCTCTAATTCTTCACTTTGCCACTCTCTTCTCGGTTGATTCTCTTGTCCTTCTTGACATTTGAGTCATTTCTCGACTCTTGATGTTCTTCTCTATCCGTCCGCCAAACTGGGAATGAGCAGATGTAGCAGTGGCTAACTTCAGCAGGACATTTCTTTTTCCCTAGTGGTTCTGGTTCCATCAGTGTCGAGTGTCTGTTGGTGGTCTCCGTGAACCACCAGGGGAATTGCCTTGTCCGGCCCTCAGACTCGAATGTTTCATCAATTAGTATTCTCCGGGATGTTGCTTTGGTTTCCTTACTTCTGTGTCATTGTACTATGAAAGCAGTTTTCATTCCATTTTTGAAAAAGAAGAATTGGAAAGGAAAGTTGATTCTCATCACGGGCCAACAATATGGGTCTTACCACAAAATACGACTCATATGATGTCCCAGAAACTCTTCATGCTTATTGCTGCAACTAGTACAACTCGTACCAAAAGTTGTAGTCCGTACCTTGAGTCGTCTGATAGAGCCCCAATATTATTATTTCTCTATAGATTTTCCCGACTGTTAGTGCACGATCCGTAAAATTCGATTCCACGAGTCGTAGGAATGTTTTTTTATGCAACATTGCTCAATTTTGTGGTATGAGTTGTAAGTATGACTACGTGTGACAAACTCTGATCCATACTATGCTTCATACCACTTCGGACACCTTAGTCAATTTCTTTTCAGTTTGCAAGGGTTCTTTTTCACATTTTTAGGAACTTGATTACCCAGTCTAGGAATATCATTCAATAAATTTAACCAGCTGTAAATCCTCCCCTTTTTAATCTCTACTCGTAACTCATAGTGAATGGTTCATGCCCTAAGTTCATCAACATTATAGAGTATCACCCAGTTATAAACAACTTCTAACATACAGTCAGTGTCTTACCCATAAGATTTTCAAGCATAACTCAAGAATCATAAGGGTTTTGACACCATCACTTTCAGCATATGGTTGTTATCAATATTCAAAGCAATATGCTTACTTGTTAGATGCTTCTTATTGTGTCCAACATTTAGGTTAGGAACTTGGTTTGTGGAAAAAAATTAGCTCGATTCTTCTGTGGTTTGGGTTACGGGTGTGTGGGGTGAGTGAGTGTAGGTTGTGAGTAGTGGGTTATTTTCATGGGAAAAGGGTCGATTTAGGTATGAGATTTAAATAGGTGGGGGGTAGATTTAAAAATCTTAGCTGAGTCAAGTTAAGTTTATTATTTAACCCATCACTACTCATACCACGAGTCCTAGGAAGTCCCTATGATTCATCCCATTGACACGTAAGTTAGAATTTTAAAGACTTACCTAGGGACCTACGATTGCATCCTACAACTCGTACAATTTGGATATGATCTGTACTGATGACCCGTATGTTAGTGCTTTGAATTATTTCTCTGAACCTTACTCATCACGACTACTGCTACGGCTCATAGAGGATACCATCACAAATCATGCACTGAGAGTCGTAGCAACTGTTTCAGCCACCTATTTTATGTTTCTGGCCTATGAGCACACATTAGTTCAATAACTTGGGTTTTGCCTCAAAGAAGTACTTGATTTAACATCGCGACATGATGCAGGTGGCCCTGTTACTCAGACTTCACCAAGCCACCACTTGGGTTGCCTCCCACGAAGCACCTAATTTAACGTCACGACACGATGCAAGTCTCTGAGCTACTCAAATTCATCAAATGATTCATAATCATCCTCCAGTGCTGAGATTACACTATATTCCTTGGGTTGCTTCATAGTCCAACAGATGTTGATTTAATCTGAACTTCAGTAGGCCATCCTCTACATCTTCGAGAGCCCTCCCGGTTTGCAAGAAATGGCCACCCCAAAATGGTGGGTACCTCACTGTCATCCTAGAAATCGAAAATCACAAAGTTTGTTGGGAATATAAATTTGTCAACCTTGACAAGCACATCAAGTAATAGGATTCCACTGGCTTTTTAACAGTTCTATCGGCCATCGGTAGCCGCATGTTGGTGGTGTGGGGGCTCCCAATCCAATTTCTTGAACACACAAGGAATCAAATTAATGCTAGCTTCTACCAGATCGTAAGTGCCCTTGCAAACTTGACATCGCCAATTGTGCATGGTATAGTGAAAGAACATGGGTCTTCCTTCTTCTAAGCTAGGACCCTTGTAGCTATGACACTACTGTGATGTACATTGTCAATAGGCTCATAGCTCACCGATCTCTTCTTAGTCACAAAGTTATTCATAAAATTTGCATATCGTAGAATTTGTTATAATGCCTCGGCCAATGGTATGTTCAAAGATAGTTGCAATAACATTGACAAGAATTTAAGGAACTTACAATTTTCTGCCTTTTTCTTCATTCTTTGAGGGAACGGTGGCGGTGGTCATGGGGTAGCTTTATGCACTTGAGTTTCCCCTTGATCAATTTCAGTTCCTTCTTACCTATCAGGTCCTCATTACGCTCATCATTCTGTCTAGGCATTCATATCATCTTCCTCGAATTTTTCTTTCCTTCTTCGCCCAATTTCAACTGGGAAAGGGAGTCAACTGTGGTTTTGCCTCCTAGTCATACCGCCATACAATGGCCATCATTCTTTGGGTTCTGGACGGTGTTTCTAGGAAGCGTACCCTTTTATCTAGGGTTAGTGATGCTGATAGTTGCCCAAGCTGCTACTCATCTGCTTGATGGCAGTTGCATGAGATTCCACTCTTTGTCCCATACTTGATATCTCCTCTGATCTCCTTCAATTTCTCCATCAATGGACCTCACCTTTTCAATATTTCAGCCATCACGCTTTCTTTGATTGCCCGGCCTCTCCCTCTCGTGCATTAGAAGGCACATAAACTCCAGCTCTTTCATTATGGTAACCATCATTCCTTCTCCATTATCCTTCGCGCTCATGACCGCGGCTCCTATCTCTGTGCCTATTCCGGTTGTAGTTGTCTGCATCACTTTGGTTCCGACCTTGATTTCCCGGAGACCTTGGCACCAATTTTCTTGTCGAGACTCTTGGGTATTACGGCTAAAAAACCCGCCACTTGGCTATCTAGGAAGTTTTCCTCTTCCTCTGAGTTAGAGTGATCAGCTCCTTGCTTCATTCCTTGAATTCCTACTGCATTTACCTTTTTGGCTCCAGCTCCCATAATATGCTTTGTCGACAAGTCCAATGATGTGTGAGTATGAGCCAACTCCCAATCATTCTTTTTCTGTACATTTGTTGGTCTGCAGTCAAACCAACCGCATATGTACCAACCATTGCATCAACCTCCCTCGTATGCTAGGCCCTGTTAATCTTGGTCACTCTGTCAAGAATAGTGGCAGCTTGCTCCCAGGTGAGACTTATCCAACGCTCCTCCTTTTAGTCAAGCTACAGCTTTGGTGCTATTATTCAAAGGACCTGTAAAGATTTCCAACAAACTTTCATCTGGGATTTTATGGTTCGGGCACTTTATCAACTTCTTTTTGAACCTCAACCAAGTTTCATGAAGTACCTCTGTCTTAATTTATCAGAAATTGTAGATCTCATCTTTTAGGCACGCAACGTGCAAGGAGGGGAAGAATCTCTCCAAAAAGGCCTTTTGAGCTCCCTCCAGTGGTTATGGAGTCATTGGGCAACTCTGATAACCATAACTTGGCTTCCCTTGATAGAGAAAAAGGGAAGAGTTGAGTCATATGACCTCACGGCTTACTATCTGACAACCTATATTCCTTGCATATTCCTACGAAGTTCATCAAGTGTAGGTTGGCCTCATCCTCTGCATGACCAATCAACACCCCTTTCATGTTTAACAATTTAATCATGGTGCTCGTAATTTCAAATTTGGCCCCGGCGGGCAGTGGTATTGGCACAATTGCTCTAGTCAACCCAACTTCATCAATGTCTGGGTCATCATTAGCGAAGAACTTAGGGGAAAATGAGCTCTATTTCCTTTCCATGTCGACCAGCATTTACAACCTCTTCTCTGCCATCATCCGCATCCTGCAGTGTAGCTTGCCGTTCTAGCTCGGCTTGCCTAGCTTCTTCAGCTATGTAGGCTTCTCTTTGCTCATGGTTCTCCATTATGTGCAGTGCTCGTTCAATTTCTGGATTTAATGGAATAAGGGGATCTCCGCCTCCGACTTCTTGGCACATTCACTTGGAGAATAGCACATGGGTATCAAAAAAACAAGAAGAAAAACGTAATTAAGGAAATAACTACCAAAAGCCAAATACAAGTAAATAATCTAGTATTAGCCATACCCCAGGCAACGACACACCACTTTTTGATAATGCTCAAACCATACCTCCTATAATGTATGAAGCAAATGTTGTGAATAAAGAACCCAACTAGATGTTGGGGTCGATCCATAAGGGAATAGGGAAGAGCAAGGTTACAGCCAGTAAAGTGAACTTATTAGGTAGTTACTCCAAAATTGGGGGATTCTAAAGAAAAGAAATAATAAAAACAATTATCAAAAGTTCTATTTTGAATCAATATTAAAGGAAAACTATGGTTTGTGTTCTCCATGGATTCATAAATGCTTTAGTTATACACTCGTAGTCATCACAAATACTTACTTAAAAAACTGATAACAAGGTTCATTCAAACGACCAGCCAGTCCCTATAGAATGACTATACTCAATCACTCGACCAAGTCTCATAAGCGGTATCAAACTATACGTTATCACTAAGTTCCAGATTTAACTATCCAGCAACCACAACTCAAGTTAATACAATGATCATCAAGATCAAGGCTCCGTGGTAATTCTCTTTTCTAATCTCTACCTCTTAGACCTAAGCAGGTAAAAAATTCCAGGAAAGTTGTAATGTTGTGCATCGTTAAGAAACATTTAAGCTTGAAGAGAATACAATATAAGCGTTTAGTATTGGATTAGAATCACTTTGTATAACCACAGCAGTAATCCACCATGGTTCCCACAACCCCTAGCTATGGAGGCTTTGGCCTCTCATAGTTAGCAAGTTGTTTTTTGCATTCGTGATTACAAACATAAATCAATACTTACAATTATGGATGAGAAAATCACTTTGTGTGCAACCTAACTAGTTAATCCACCATGGTTCCCACAATCCTAGCTATGGAGGTTTTAAGCTCTCATAGTTTCAAGGTTGTGATCTGCGTTATGACTGAAAACATGTAAAACAATGCACAAAGATGATTGAGAAAAACAATCCCTTCAATTAAACCACGAAATCTTGAATAACAAGTAGCAAAAACAAGATGAATTCAAAAGAAAGGTTGATCCTGAGGGTGAACCAGCTCCAATTCTCTCTTTCAATGATGTAAATTGCTTCTACAAGAATTAAGTCTATTCGTTGTCTCTGATTAAAAATAAAACAAAAAAAGTATTTATAGAGACACAAGAATTTAACTTTCTAAACAAACAGGACTGCTTTCAATGTCATCTCCGACCTCATCATGGGTCCACCCGACTCGTAGGGGCTTCTCACCGAATCGTGGCTTGGAGTGTTGGCTGATTTTGGCTAAGTGTTGGAGCCCGGGAACGATTCATACCAACATGGTACGACTCATGCGTGAAAGTCGTGGCAGTTCTTATCTTTTGAACTTTCTGAACTTCACCACCACGACCGGTATGGTACGACTTGTACCTTCATCTCACGGAGTCGTAAGTTGCTCTTATATTAAGGATCAGCCGCCACCTTGCAATTCTTCTAGATTTCACATGACTGGCTTACCATGACTCATGCCACCATGGTACGATCCGTGACAAATCTCTTAAGTTCAGTTTTCCAAGTTAAACTTTCAGCTTTGATCAAGGCCCTCAGTGAATCATAGGTCCATCCACCTACGGATCGTAATGTGGTCTCACGATTTTGCCCTTTTTTGCACATTTTGGCTTCCTTTTGCTAATTTATTATTCCAACACCCATTTATCCTGAAATCAAAGGAAAAGTGCCTCATATCCACATAAATACACCTAAATCCATGCTATTTTCTTAGTTTTGAGCATTAATAGTGTTGTAAATTCCATGACACATCAACACCTCAACTTAAGACTTTGCATGTTCTGGAACTAAGAGAAAACAAAAACTAAAAGCGACGCTTAACTAGAAAATAAACTAAAGATACTACATGTGAAACTCAAACAAATTTGTGCACTTTATATACAAACTCTGTTGACCCTTCCTCTTGAAACATGATCAGCTAATGTATTGCAAGCAACCTCAAAACATCATATTTAGGGATCAAGACATGTCATCTAGCTACAACAAGTAATCAAGTCATCACCTATGCGTTTCACCCAGACCAATGGTAAAAGCAATCATAATCCATGTACCACACAAAAAATGATTCCCACTCTAGTATGAAGTATCAAATGGAAACATAGGACTGACAAGTAAGCACTCACTCTCAAAGAACTGCAAGTATTAGCCATCGGATACCATAGACTTGCCCTTATTTTCTCTGCTTCGATTTGTTAGATGGTCAAACTAAGATCACTATTGGACTTTATATGGCTTGTAATGAAGGCTTAGGGTTGGAATGATAAATATATGAAAAATTTTATTAGTTACTATCCCTTCCTTGGCACTACATTCGTAGGTGCACCATTCTCCTATTTCACCCTTCATTCTTTTTCTTCTTTTCTTCCCTTTTTCCCATTTTATGAACGTTTGCATGGGTGAGGTGTTTTTCACATTTTTCAACGCTTTCAATCTATTTTGAATTTCTCTTCTTTTTCAATATTCTCAAATTTTTAGCTTACTTTTTCACCTCCACCACACCTTATTTTCACCATTTTTTCTTTTCTTTTCCTTTTCTCCCGTTCCCACCATTTATGCACCCCTACTTTAGCCACCCTCAACTTAAGCATTTTTCTTATGTTGAGGTTAACAATATCCAAGGAAGGACTAGGGCCAAACAGGTTCATTATAAACAAATTAGTACGATTAGTAGGTAAATCAAAGAAATATGGTCAATTAAGGCTCAAACTTGGGATCAAGGGATTCATGACTCTTTGGTAGGGCAATATAGGTAAAAAGTGAGATAACACAAAAATGGTCTATGATCTCCTAACGAATCATCCTCAACCTATGCAGAGACCAACCCGGAAAGTTCTAGATCTTCAACAACATACTGCAACACTATTCTCACTCACATGGTACATGAACTATTTACAGTTTACCTATACAGGTTCATATGTGGCTTAACAAGACTAGCACTATCAATAACTAAATGACATCAAACGATCCACTGAAATCACGCATTGTTGTCACAAATACATAGCAATTTTTTAAATAGGTCAATTTTCAAAACAAAACTAATGCATATTCAATGGCTGAGTATTCTAAGTTACTTTCTAATCAAACAAAAAATAACAACTAAAAGCGAAATAAAAAAATCTAATACATGCCGGTTCTACTAGATTCATGTCTAAGGGAAAAGAAACACGGCAAGAAAAACCCTCAGGTAGACAAAAATTTCCCAAAAATACAAGTACTCCTTTAAAAAATGAGCTTTTTCCTCGAAGAACAAAATATATGCATGAAGGAAAAAGGGACATACACTATGGCTCTACTCGGACTTCGCCTCTCTCTGTCATCTCGCGAAGGTTGTACCTCGGTGGTAGTAGTGGGTCTAGCGGTGTGGCACACTCAATGGGTAAAAATGGAGTAGTGGTACCCCCTCAGTGACTGTAGCCGTTTGAACGACCTCTATGAAACCCAGGTTGAATGTGGCTCACCCGAAGGGTCATGTCAACGCAGGAAGCGGGCGAGCTTGAGGTGGAGTTTCCCGCTCCTCTAACTATCTCATGCAGCTCAGTTATATGCTCCTCATGAGCTCTCATACTCTCTGCTCTAGCCCACTTGTTCTCTTTCTTCTCCTTCTTTCTCTTCTTTTTCACACTCTCCTTACCAGCATCTTCAACAGCTCTCTTTTGCCTTGCTCCTGACTGCGGTTGGCTCCGGTATGTTGCTAAGTCAATATCCTCCTCAAGCTCTCCATCCAGGCCCGGAAGAGTGAGGCTTCATAACAGTTGGTTGCCATAAAGACAACTCAACCACTTGGCTCGAAGAGCCCCCAACTCCATGGAGGCGCCGGTGTCTGGCCCTTTCGTCATCCTCTAGTTAAATCTACTCTCAAAACCATCTGGGAGTGTGCGCAGAAAAGCCTGAGCTGCTACATCTATCTCGGATTTGACCCATGGCTTTACATTCTCCATCATTACCTTAATTTTGCGCTCGACCAATATGGTCAATCTCTTTGCCAGCTTTTAAATCTGGAGTACCAAGATGTACCCTCTTAGTGCAGTCGTACACTGGGCTGCGGTGTAGCTGAGGTGCTGGGGGATGACTCTTAATGATCAGCATCTGTAGCTGGTGTATCGCTCTGCTCTGTGTGCGGGGACATTCACCTGTACATCCCCTCTTTGTTGACTCTTTGGGATGGTGTGAGCATTCTAGATGCGCTTACCAGGTTATCTTATCCCCAGGATAAGGCCTATGTCTGCAATTATTTTGCCTCCGATCAATCTATCATCACCCTGTTGTACTCTCGCCTCCCTGCACAAATTGTATACAAGGCTCGATAATGGAATAGTAGTGCTTACTTCACTTCCTGTCTCGTATCTCGGGTACTTATAAACTTATCAACATTGACGAGCATATCAACTAGGATGCCCACCGACTTTTTACTGATCTGTTGGCCATCAATAGCCGCATGTTGGTTTGTGTGGAGGCTCCCTAGTCTAGCTTCTTGAAGACCGCCAAGGGCATTAGATTTATGCTAGCTCCCAAATCACGGAGTGCCCTTGTGAGCTCCAACATTACCAATGGTGCAAAGGTATCTTAGGCACCTGGGTCTTCCTTTTCCTAAGCTAAGACCCTTGTTTCTATGGCACTGCAGTGATGGACATTTCAACCGGCTCCCTTAGCTTAGAGATCTTTTGTTCGTCACTAGGTCCTTCATGAAGTTAGCATATCCCGGCATACGCTCTAGTGCTTTGACCAATGGTATATTCAAATAAAGTTGTTTGAGCATTGCAAGAAATTTTTGGAACTTACTGTTATCCGCCTTTTCTACATCCTTTGTGGGAATGGTGGCGATGGTCTCAGGATAGCCTTTTGCACTAGAGTTTCCCCTTGATCAATCTTTTTGCATTCCTTCTCACTCCTAGAGGCCTTTTGCAACCCATCATGTTGTGTCTCATCACCAATCTCTTCTTCCTCCATCGCGCTCTCTTTTCTCCTTTCAACTTCAACAGGGAACGGGGGCTCAACTGTGGTTTTACCACTTCTAGTCATCACTACCATGCAAAGAGCATCATTCTTTGGATTCTAGGCGCGGTGTTGCTTGGGAGTGTACCCTTTTGTCTAAAAGTTCATTGATGCCGACAGTTGCCCAAGTTGGTGTTCTATCTGCTTGATGGCGGTGGCATGAGATTCCACTTTTTGAGCAATGCTAGATAAGTCACTTCAATTTATTTTAACTGATCATCTGTGGACCTCACTTTTGACATTTCGGCCATCATACTCTCCAGCCTTGATTGTCCGGCCTCCCCTTCTCGTGTGTTAGAGGCACATAGACTAATCCAGTCATTGTGATATACGTCATTTCTTATCCATTCTCCCTCACTCACGACCACAGCTCCTATCTCAGACCCGTTCCTTTTGTAGTTATCTCCCTGTCTTGGTTCCGACCTTGATTTCAGAACCTTGGCACCATTTGTCTTGTCCATGCAGCAGGCGTTGGCCGGAAACCCACCACCTGGCTATCTAGAGTTTGCCTCCTCCTCAACATCGGAGTGATCAGCTCCTTTATCCCTTCTCGTGTTCACACGCATTTTACCTTTTTGGCTCCTGCTCCCATGATATGCTTTGTCAACAAATCCAATGATGTGCACATGTGAGCCAACTCTTGATCCGTTCTTCCTCCTTCCTTCGTTGGTCAGCAGTCAAACCAACAACATAGCACTTACACTGCAGCAGCCTCCCTCGTATGCCAGGCCCTGTTTGACTTTGTCACCCTGTCAAGGATAGTGGCTGTTTCCTCCCAGGTGTGACTCATCAATACTCCTCTCGCCACAGTGTCTGCTACCGCCTTGGTGCTATTATTAAGAGACTTGTAAAAAGATTTCCAACTAAGCGTCATCTACGGGATTTTATGGTTTTGGGCACTTAGTCGCTTCTTTTGAACCTCAGCAGATTTCATGAAGTGCCTCCGTCTTAATCTGCCGGAAATTATAGATCTCATCTTTTAATTGTTACATCCTTGATGGGAGAAAGAATCTCTCCAAGAAGGCTTGTTTAAGTTCCCTCCGATTGGTTATGGAGTCGTTGGTAAACTCCGATAACCACAAAGTAACTCTGTGGGAGATGGAAGGTCAAGGATCTATCGCATCCTACATGACTTTCTTTTCCTTTTATTAGTCCTTAAATTCATCAAAGTGCAGTTGAAAACGTCATCAGTTGGTGCACAACTTTGCCTTTTTGTGTTTTGTCGGTTGATCATGGTGCTCAACAATTATTGATTGGGCGTAAATGGCAGGCTGGCGCATATTCTCACATTCTAGCCTCATCAATATCTTGGTCATCATCATCGAAGAACTAAGGAAAATCTCTGAGCCCGGTTGCCCCTCCCATGTCGACCAGTGTTCACCTCATCTATATCATCACCAGCTTGCTGAGCTGTGCAAGCCGAGCTAGCTCGGCTTGCGTAACTTCTTCAGCTAAGCGGGCTTCTCTCTGTAAGGTTTTCCATTCTATGCAATGCTCGTTCGATTCGGGATTTAGTGGGACAAGGGTCTCCTCTACTCGAGTGCTTGGCATTCACCGGAGGACAGCATGGTATCAAGAAAACACAAAAATAAATGTAATTAAGGAAATAATAGTACCAAAGTCAAATACAAACATAACCTAGTCTTCCCCGGCAACGCGCCACTTTTTGATAACACTCAACCACTTCCAACTGAAGTAGGCTTGGACGTTGTCAATAAAACCCAATAATAGGTTGGGGTCGAACCCACAGGGAATATGGAAGACCTATATTACAGCCGGTAGATGAACTTGTGATGGTAATTACTTCACAATGGGAATCTAATAAAAAGCAATAATAAAAAAAACGGTAGTCAAGATTATATTTGTGAGTCAATAATTAAAGGATAACTGAGGTTTGTGTTCCCATGGATTCACAACAACTTTGGCTATACACTCGTTATATTTACCAATACTTACTTACAGAACTGATAACTAGATTCATTCAAACGCAGCGATCGACCAATCTATAGGATGACTATCCTCAATTACTCGACCAAGTATCATGAGTTTTGCAAACTAACCGTTATTACTAAGTTTGAATATAACTATCACTGCGACCACAACTTCGAGTTAATACAATAATCATCAAGATCAAGGCTCCGTTATAATTCTCTTTTCTAATCTCTACCTCTTCGACCAAAAGAAGTAAGAGAATTCAGGCACTTCCTAAAGTTGTACATAACTTCGGGAATCATTAAAGATGAAGATAATACAATATAAGTATTTAGTATTGGTTTAGAATCACTTTGTACAGCCCTAACTAGTTAATCCACCATGGTTCCCACAATCCTAGCTATGGGTTTTTAGCCTCCTTAGTTGCAAGGTTTTGATTTGCGTTCATGACTGAAAATATAAAACAATACTTACAAAGATGATTGAAAAAACAATCCCTTCAATTAAACAACGAAATCTTGAAGAAAAGTAGCAAGAACAAGATGAATTCAAAGAAAAGGTTAGTGCAAGGTTGAACCAACTCAATTCTCTCTTCCAATGATGTCAAATTGCTTATTACAATGTTTTCCTACTAGAATTAAGTCTATTCGTCGTCCTCTATTAAAAATAAAAAAAAAGTATTTATAGAGACACAAGAATCCTTTTCCTAAACCAATAGAATTTGCTTTCCATATCTATCATAACCTAATGCAGGTCTACACAACTCATAGGGGCTTCTCACGGATTGTGACATCGTTCGTGGCTTGGGCATTGGCTGAATTTTGGCTAAGTGTTTGGGCCAAGGTACGATTCATACAAACATGGTACGAGCTCGTACATTGACACCCGTGGATTGATTTCGTCTTTTGAACTTTCCGAACTTCACCATGACAGGTATGGTGCGACTCCTACCTTCATCTCACGGGTCGTAGGGTGCTATTGTACTGAGAATCAGCTTTCTATGCAATTCTTATGGATTTCATCACGACTGGCTTACCACGACTCGTACCATCATGGTACTATCCGTGACAAATCTCATAAGTTTAGTCTTGGTTAAACTTTCAGCTTTTGATCAAGGCCCTCAGTACGACTCGTGGTGCTTCTACGGATCTCCACTGCGTCTGCACTTTTGCCCTTATTGCACACTTTTAGCTTCCTTTTGCAATTTATTGTTCCAACACCCATTTATCCTAAAATCAAGGAAAAGTGCCTCATATCCACATAAATACACCTAAATCCATGCTATTTTATTAGTGTTGAGCGTCATTAGTGCTATAAATTCACAACACATCAGCTGCTTATTTGAAAGTATCCGTAACCGTCAGGGCAAACATTAATCTGAAGTTGGGTTCTAAGGCTAGTCACAACTGCTTATGCGAAAGTGTCATGACCAGCTAAAGAACCACTAAAATATGATATCGAGTCTAATACTGATAACTGGGATGTATCACAAACACTTCAAGGATTAACTATAGTGAAACAGATCGAAGTGACATTTTTTATTATGCAGATATGCTAATAATTTTACTGAGGCTTGGACTAACAAATATCGACTAAGTTCTCAGCATTTCTAGTAATATGGTAAACTTAACTGATAAAATCAAGCCACAAGAAATAACTAGTCCAACGACAAAATTCTAGTTTACGAATTCAAAGTTACGGCTAAAACCATTCTTACAAGAATGAGTAGTAACACAAATAGCTAGGTAGTGTAAATATGACAATAATCAACATAGACCATATTCCACATGCTATAAACGAAGTCCTACATATCATTTATTCTTATTCAGAAAGTTCAGGGCTGGGCGATGAAGATAGAGGAGATTTTGGGGACACAAGGAAAAATTATTACCTTATTCAAACTATACCTGGCTTAAATCTGAAGGAAATCTTGAAATTCTTCACTGCAGGAAACCTAGCTCGTGCTTGAGAAGAAATACGATCGTTCTTTCGAGATTTAACGTGGAGAATGAGGGGAAAATCATTCAATCCCCTATTATCTCTGAATAATGCTTGAAATGACATTGTTTAGGGACTAAATGGGTGAAATTACAAACATAACCCTATAAATAAAATTTGAAGTGGCTGACGGGGATGACGGGTCACTCAGCGAGTCATTAGTTGACACTACGGCTCGTTGGAATCTCTCGTTGGTCCCACTTCCTAGGACTAGAACACACTGGATCTTGAAATGGGGGTCACCACGATCCATTGGATGAACCAATGGGTTGTTGGTTCCTCACGTGGTCAATATGAAGGAATCACGGAGCTCTAACGGCCAGGGTGACACAACGCGACTAGTTGGTGGACCCAATTGGTCATTGTGTCCAGTTGTTAGGTTCACTAGTGGCATTTCTGAAAATGCTCTAAGTTGTCATGACGGGTGATGACAATGACTCTTTGTAGGGAAAAACGGGTTTTTCCTCCACTCTTCACCAGCTGGAAGGGATTTTGGGTTTCACCCAATGACTCTCCTAGCGGGTCATTGTTTCTGACAACAACTCATTAGTTGAGTCATAGGTTCATGAAGGATTTCTGTGCTGGGAAACAACGACTGACATGAGAATCATTATTTCTCACAACATGTCATTCCTTTTCTCATGGGTTCAGAGACCAAACCCTTCTAACCACGATTGACACAATGAGTGGAATTTGGAGCCAATCACTACTCGTTGTTTCAGTCGTTCTGAAGGCATTTTTTGTTTTCTTCTGGATTTTTCTTGCAAGGTCTAAGTCTGGTCATGAAAGTTTTGGAGTGTTACAATATCTCCCCCTTGGGATTATTCGTCCTCGAATGAAGACTAAGGCTGCTGGAAGCTAGGAAAAGAGATGAAATTTCTAGACTAAGACTATGAGTTGGTTTCTAGGGAGTAGCCCACAGGCTCAGGCTGACAACCGTACTAACAGAACTAGATGCAACTACAATGCACTTAGAAATCTAAATAGAGGTGATGAGTACTGAACTGAGATAGAGTATAAGGAGGGATTTGGTACCTGATGATGGAACTGAAGTAGAAGGAAGTAAGTGGGGTATCTGTTCATCATGTGTACTTCACCTTCCCATGTAGCTTCCTCATCCTAGATGGTTCCTCCACAAAACCTTCACCGAAGCGACTTCCTTGTTTCTCAATTCTGAACTGATGGCCAAGGATCACGCGAACTAAGACCTCTTCATAAGAGACTGTCTTTTATTTCCCGTTGTTTGGTGGCACAACTAAAGTTGAATGGCAATGCACTTTTTTAATAGTGACACATGGAAGACTGGTTGCATAGATACTAACTCTAGAGGTAGTTCTAACTCATATGCCACACTTCCAATTCACTTCAAAATTATGTAGGGTACCACATATCTCGGACTTAGTTTTCTTTCTTCCCAATCTCATCACCCCTTTCATGGGTGAAATTTTCAAATAAACCCAGTCATCCACCGCAAACTCTATTTCTCTTCTCCTGACATCAGCATAAGATTTCTGACGGCTCTGAGAGTACATTTTCAATCTTTCTCGAATGAGTTATACTTTTGCATAGCTTCATGGGTAGGTCTAGCCGATTAGAGTAGCTTCGGCAACCTCAAACCACTATAGAAGATCTACATCTCCTACTATATAATGCCTCAAATGGGGCCATCTGTATATTAGAGGGGTAGCTATTGTTGTACGCAAACTTTATGAAAGGCAAGTGATCATCAACTACCCTTGAAATTGATCACACAAACAGCATCTTCCAAGTGCGGAGAGTGCTCGACATCCATCTATTTGCGGGTGAAAAGTTGTGTTGAGCTTGACCAGGGTACCAAGTCCCTTCTGAAAGACTTCCAGAAGTGAGAGGCAACTGCGTACCTCTATCTGAAATGATGGAAAAGGGCACCCCATGAAGTCCTGACCAACTCACGGATATAAAGCCTAGCATAACCCTAGGAGCAAGTGTAGTTTTAAATAGAAGGAGTGTGTTGACTTAGTCATCTAGTCCACTATCACCAAGATTAGAATCATGCTGCCGACGAGTCTGAGGTAGACCTAAAATTAAATCCATATTTATTTCCTCCCACTTCCATTTGGGCATCTTTGAAATCCTGGAGTCATACCTCTCGGTCTGCAGTGCTCTACTTTAACTGTGGCGATTCGGGCATAGCTACAAGTGCAATGTCTCTCTTCATGTCCTTTCCATAAGTAAATATCCATAAAATATCAGTACATCTTAGTAGCACCTGGGTGGGAAGGAATATCTCAGACATGTGCTTCAGCCAATATCTACTGTCTCAACTCACCCGACCGGTACGCACAATCTACCCTTGTAACGAGTTCACCATCCCCCCTTGGGAGAAAGCCTCCACTTCTTTTCACGAGAACCGCCTCCTTCAGTTTAAGAAGTATGGGATATTCATCCTGCCTTGACTTACTTCAACTACCAATGAGGAATCTAATCCACTTTCTGCACTACTACTCCGCCTGTTTGTATCAACTAACTGTACTCCTAACTTGAGCTAACCTGTGCATATCCTTTGCAGTTCCTCTTTCCCTCTTCAACATGAGCCACGCTCCCCATGAACACTCTGCTTAGGGAATCAACCACCACATTTTCTTTGCCCAGGTGATAAATCATGCTCATGTCATAGTCCTTGAGTATCTCCAACCACTACTCACAGTAAATATTTAGATCTTTACGGCGAACACATCTTGAAGGCTCTTGTGATCGGTGAAAACAACTACATGAGCCCCGTATAGATAGTGCCTCTATATTTTCAACACCAAACACCATTGTTTCAACATCAAGTAATGAGTCAGATAGTTCTTCTCATGAACCTTGAGCGGTGTGGATACGTAAGCTATCACCTTATCTGCTGCATCGAATGCAGCGAGTCAACTCTGAAAGCGTCACAATACACTACAAACCCCTCCGTTCCTTCTGTTAAGGTCAAAACTGGAGCGGCAGTGAGTCGAGAGTTTTAGAGCCTGGAAACTCTTCTCACAGGTATCGACCACTAAAAATTCACCTTTTTTTTGAGTCAACTTAGTCAGAGGGAATGCAATAGAGGAAAAACCTTCCATGAAACATTGGTAATAACCGGCTAGACCCAAGAAACTTTTGATTTCGGTTAGGGAGGTAGTTCTGGGCAAGTCTTTCACCACTGCTATCTTTTGAGGATCCACCTGAATTCCCTCATGAGACCACGCTACCAAGGAAAGTCACGGACTTCAACGAGTCGCATTTTCTGAACTTGGTGAATAACTGGCGGTCTCTGAGTGTCTAAAGCACTATCCTTAGGTGATTTTCATGTTATTCCTCATTTTTGGTGTATACCAGAATGTGTTGATAACTACAATGTTGATTCCCTTAAGGTAGTCGAACAAGTTATCGGTCTTGGGTAGGGATTTTTGTTCTTAGCGTAACCTTGTTCAAGCGAAGGTAATCGATTCACATTCTGGGGGTACCATCTTTCTTCGCACGAATAGTACTGGAGCACCCCAAGGAGTGATGCTGGGTCTGATAAAACCTTTATTAAGAAGGTCTTTTAGCTTCTCCTTCCTTCTTAAGCTTAGGTGGAGTCGTGCAGCAGGAGGATAGATTATGGGTTGGTTATACGGGAGAAGGTCTATACCAAAGTCTATTTCTTGCTTTCGGGAGGAACTCTGGGATGATCTTTGGGAAACACATCAAGGAGCTCAATGACAACTGGAACTGATTATATAGTCGGGGCTTAGAGTTGGAATGTTGTGCGAACTAAATGATAAATACATCCTTTGGAAATAAGCTTTCAGGCCTTATGTGGTAGGAAATAAATCGACCCTTAGGCGCTGAACTATTGCCCATCCACTCAAAGTTGGCTCATTGGGAACTGAAACCTAACGACCTAGTTCTGCAATGCTGAGGCATAGCAAAATGTAACCAATCCATGCCAAGAATGAGGTCAATCTTCATACTTGCCTAACTCTACACGATCAAGTTGAGATGACCTTATTCAAGGGTGAGATCAGGCAGTTTCTATACACCCGGCTGGCTCTAACTGGCTCTTCAATTGGGATGGAGACTGAGAATGGCTCGGAGAGAACATCTGGATAGATATAAGTGAACGGCTAGATCCAACAGATTCGAAGGCTAAGGAACAAGGAAGTAGCTTCAGTTAAAGTGTTATGGAGGAATCAACATGTTGAAGGAGCTACGTGGAAAGCCGAAGCGAATATGATTAATTGTAGATACCCATATTTATTCTCTACCGGCTCAATTTTAGCTTGAGATATTATTTTGGCACTTAGACTTTGTTTAGTTTCATGATTAGTTCATGTGTATAAGTTTCTTTCATATATGTGAATGTATGTATGATTCGTGAATTCAGTTCAACTGTGTAGTTTGAATTAGAGATAGACATTTCATCAGTTTTCGAGTTAAATAATCAATATTTGGATATGATAATTTGCATATCTCTGCTTTTGTGTGCTTTACAACATTCGAGGATGAATATTTCCCAAAGGGGAGATATTATTGTACCCCGGAAGCCCAGTGATCAGTCTCAGGAGTTGAAACGGAGAAAAAGTGAAAATTGGGCATCAGACTCCGAATAAGGCGTGAGAGAAGACTCGTGAGGGCAGGCACGATGAGTCATGAGGTGACTCGTGGGGGAGGCCTAGAGTTTAATGAGAAGAGGCGGAGGAAGTGAGACCACACGGGCATGACCTCGACTCGTGGTCAGGTCCCACGAGTCGTTAGGTCAGTTGTGGGAGGGGAATAAGAAAAGAAAGAAAAGGGGCAGTGGACTTGACAGAAGGTCTCCACGAATCGTGGTCAGCCCCCATGATTCATGGTGAGTCATTGGTCAAACGAGGGAAGGTTTTATTTGAAGCCGAACCTTTGTGCTTCACGGCCCGACTCCACGAGTCTTGGTACTTGGCGACGAATCGTCAGGTCCCCCGTTGGGACCACCTGGCAGTTATTTTCTACGAATTTAGTAAGGGATTTTCTGTAGTTCCTAAGATCCTAAGGCCTAAACTACGATGTTTTGAGTTATGAATAGTGACATTTAAAGGGGTTAAGTTCATTTAGGCCTCATTCATTCATCATGCAAAAGTAGAAGACTTGAGAGGGTGATCAAGCTTAGTATTCATCAATTTCTTTTCAATTTCCTATTAGGCATCTAAAGAAGTGTTAGAATCAGCTACCAATAGGTATCTAGGGTTATGAATGGGTGATTTCTTTCACACCCAATCCCAATCCCTCTCTAAAGTATGAAATTCCTATGTCTAAACTATGGGGTTTTTACCCAAATGCAGGAATCTTCTATTTCTATAAATGGGCATGAGTTAATTATAATTATGCTATTAAATTACGAAGCATGGAAAATTTTATACTGTTTTCAATTTAAAATCATGATTTTAGTTTGTAGACAAAAGCCCATAGGCAGATATTCGTAAAGGAGTAAGGGTTTGTGATGATTACATGATGAAAACCATGATTTGAAGCTACCCGTGTTTAAAACTATGTTTTTGACTAGAATTGAGTATTTCTAAGTATGATAAAGCTTTGGACAATGCCCACATGTTAAGTATGAATGATGATTTTCTGAATTATCTTACCATATGGTTTTGAAGTGAAGACTCCCAATTATAATCAGCTTGTGGTATGTTTTGAGTTGTAGTTTCCACCATGTATAGCTTACCACATGGTTATGGGAGCTCCCAATTGTATTTTTTGGCTTGTGGTATGTTTTTAGCTAAAGCTTCTCATATGCATGATTTCATATTTGAGATGTATTTTATTATTGAGCTTCCTCAATAGACGATGTTGAGCATCGTTATAAAATGATGTAGAGAGTAGGCTAGGGTCGATCACCCTATGCCTCAGAACTACCACGCCAATGGTATACTATTATATATATTACTTTGGGACCTCCCTTGTGAGCTATCCCCCGCCTGAATGGGCCTTCCTTGATATCAGTATCATGGTATCGTCCTAGTCCTTACAAGGTTTTAGACGGCTCTACCCACTTAAGTGTGATAGTTTGGACCACATAAGCTCTATCGTTTATTATCGATTTAAAGATGAGACTCATTGTTCCTCATGATTTCAGATATGCATATTCCGTACTCATGAGAATTATATATTTATACATATATGCAGGTTCTAAAACGAGTTTGATTCAATGTTTAGTTTTATTTTTAAATGTCAGATTTTAGCTTTGAGTCAATTCGACTCGTTTGATGTAGTACGAATCTATGTCGTGTTATGTTATGAAGAGACCATGATTTCAGAAAGAATGTATGCAATCCCTACTCTCCGATTCTTAATGTTTATTTTCATATCATACATTGTTTTTAAATGATTTTATTTACTTAAGTGATTTTAATTACCTTGCATACTCGGTGCATTCCACGTACTGACTGTATACTCTATGCTGTATCATTTCATGATACAGGACCTCGCTCTCTCAGGTTCAGCCCCGCTCATAGTCCAGCTTATCAGATTAATTCATATTGTTGGTGAATCCTCATCTCCTCGGGCTAGACTATTGAGTTTCATATGTATTTCAGTTTCAGTCTTGTTGAGTTAGTTGGGGTCTTTTCCCATCAACTCGTCATGTTTAGAGGCTTTTCAATTTTTTTTTGTAAACTTTTTGTAAAAGTGAAGAATTAAGTATTAGATCGACATATGTATGTACTCATCTTTAGATTATGTTTTCTTATGTTATGTTTAAGTTCAGACATCTGCTATAAGTATATTGTTGATTATTCAGTTACATTTATCGAGTTAGAGGTATGCTTAGGTCATGGGTCGACTTAAGGCCTCCTCGGGTTCCTTGTCCCATTTTACGATCCGAGCCTCCGCTCGAGTCGAGACATTCTACATGGGTTCTTTCAAACCCCATGCTCCAAATTAATGCATTGCCCATAATGGCCCAGGAAAAATTATGCTATTTAGCCTTAATCCTTAAATTGAGTCATGAATATGGGTTTTATTATTTCACACACAACCCCACATTTAATAAACTCAAATCCCCACTAATGCTTTCTTACCATATTTTACTTCCCTTTTTCAAACAAAAAGAAAGATAAAAATAAATACAATCTATGTTGCAACCATAAATATTTTCATTAAACTTAGATAAAGAATTAGATTCATGCATAATAAATAATTCTATGACTAAATTAAAAACACCCAATCAAATCTAAACCCACATCAAGCACACACCTCTAGCAATCAAATTAGCTACTCATGAATGTAGAAAATAGTAAGCAATAAAATATTCAATCACTTTCATAATGGAATAGTAAATTTGAGCTTCAAGGTATACTTGAATGGAGAATTTCTTACCCTAAAAGCATTCAAGAAGGATAACAAGAAGACTATCTCTTACTTCTCTATAGTTCTCCTCTACAAAATTAGCTAATAAAAAAGGACTCTATTTCTAAAATGAAAAGTGTGTACAAATAGGGAAAGTCTGCTCTTTTTAATGCTACATAGATCTAATTTACCCTTAGAAGCAGAAATGTCCTTGTTCCAGAGCTGAACCATTTTACCCCACTCAGTTATGGTATCAATTGCATGGCACCTGCAAAACATCCGTGATGCGAGTACTTCGCTGGTCACTTGGGAATTGTCTGGTTTGGCTTCTGCATCTACACCTGCGCTTCACAGGTGCCAGACTACGTTCCTCGATTTTCTTCCAACTTAAGGGTAGTTCACTCGGTGTCTCACTTGCGTTTTGCCGATATCAGACCTGCGAAACACTGGTTTCCTCCTTCCAGCACCTGTTCTTTGTACAATTTCTTTGCTTTCCTTGTTTGAGCCTAATGCCTGCAAAATCAAAAGAAAAAGACATAAAACCTTCTAAACGAGGACAAACAAAGAAAAACAATGCTTAAAGCCTAATGAGTTTGTAAATTGCAACTCATCAAAATCCCAAAAGTTGAACCATTCTTGTCCTCAAGCAAGAGTCCCACCTCACAAATGAAATTGAATTTTTGCATGGCATGACACAATATTGACACAAGTAGGAACCTTAACTCCTAAGACAACTCCAAAGTCACACACAAATTCAACACTACGAAAAGACTCAAACATGTGCACCCTCTTCAAGAGATGTGTTGACGACTGCGCCCAAGTGCACACGCAGCGTACGTGGTCTTACAAGTATTACAGTGGCTCTTTTAAGAGCCCAATGTCAGGCCGGGGACTGGACCAATTCAGCTAATTATCAAGTTTCCAAGTGTGATATTAACTTTCACAGTGTTGATTATAGAGTTTTTGATAAAGTCTATTTAAATCTAGGGGTGAGTACAGAAATAGTCTGAAGTAATTCAAGGAGAAACTAGAGCTAAGGCCAAATAATCATGCGATACTACGCTTTGTAATGGTTTACGTATGGAATTATCAATTATCATCTCACATAACTACAATTGCACATGTTCATGGTTTCTTGAGCCTCTAAACACGACAAACTAGCCTCCCACAACTTACATCGTTGGCCCGGGGATGTGACATTTAGTTCCTTGGCAATTCCAATTACGGGAATGTGGTCTACGAGGGTTTATGCTCTTGATTAGGGACTTTCGTACCTCTAATCATTTAACTCGGCTTAACCACCAACTACTTCTTCGAGTGGTGATGTGATAATTCCTAAGTTGGTGTCTAACTCCATCCGTTTTAGTAACCAAGCAAGGCGAAATTAGGTTATAATTTCTTATCCTAACACATAGTCCCTGTCGTAAGATACAAACTTGCTACCTACATTCTTTGTTCTTGCCTAGGTTTACTTTCTCAAGCTTTTACCTAGGCTTAACGTGTGTGTTTTCATGTTGATCAATCATAAAAAACCATAATTAAGAACGTAAGAAAAACAACAATTAATAACTTAAAGCCAAAGCAAATTCCACATAGTCACAATCATACCTTGTGGCTTCAACCTAGAAGGAAGGGTTCTAGCCCTCAAGTTCGATATAATTACAAGAAAACATAATTAAAGTAACAAACTTACAAGAATTTGTATAAGAGAAGATGAAATTTAAGAACTAGGTGAGTTCTACCACTTCTCCTTCACTCCTTGAATTTTTCGAAATATTATGTGACAAAATATTTTTAGGAGGTGAGGGACCCTATTTATAGTAAATAGAAATATACAAAATTATGCCCGACATGGAATAGCTCCGTGCCACGGGAGGTAGAGTCGCGCCAATTTACCTCCGTGACGCGGAGGAATCGCGGAAAAGAAATCTGGAATTTGCATAAAATACACGCCAGGCAGCACTTACCGCGATGGCGGCATGGCACGCTGCTTGTGCAGTGCGTTAGGGGCCGTGACATTCCCTTGGTCGTGCAGCCTGGCCTGCTGTGGCACGTTGCTGTCGCGCAGGTGGGCTGTTTCGCGTGTCCTCCTTGCCGACTTTCGCATTTTGCTTCCGATTCCATTCCTCCACTTCACCAAATCATAGATTAGTTCCTCAAATTCATTTTAAACCTACAAAAACAAGAACTAATCATGTTGGTTAGTATATATATATTCATATTTACATAAAATTACATAAAGATATATATAAATAAGTAGATAAAAAAGACAAAACGAAACACTAAGTTATAAAGTATCACTTGGGGATGCCATTTGCCCAGATCAGATGAACACAAACAATTGGACATTTGCACAAATATATTCTTTCATGCCAAACAAGAGAAGTTAGCTAACTTAAACATAATCAAGGAGCATCCCAAGTCATTGATAGATCACATTCAAATATTGCGTTAAAGTTCACGACACCTTTGGCTTAATCACACCTTTCAATTTAACACGCCTTTGAAGGTAACCCCAAAAAGTGATTCCACTCACATCAAGAGAGACTCCTTTTCTTTTTCATCACTTTTCACACATAGGGATTATAAGATAAAGTAAATACACTCACTCTCACAAAGAAATTCAAGTGCATACAAACTAACCCATAGGCTTGCCATTCATGTATCTTGCCACTAATGTAGAGTTTCTACACTCAAAATCACTAAGGAGTTGCAGGTTATCATGAAGTCTAAGGGCTTGGTAGGACAATATTTTAGCTCTATTTGACTAAACCTCTCTAATGCCTTTTGTTAATGCTTTCTTTCTTTTGTTAAACATCCCACTTCATTGATGAGCTCACTCCACCTTATCTCCCCTTAATCATCATTATTATTCTTTTCAAAGAACCTCCATAAATTCAACCCACAATTAGCCTTTCATAAGAATAGGTAGCACCTTTTAAGACTTCTTTTCTTAACCAACAATTTCCTTCATTTATCACAATTCAGTACTACCTCTCTTTGAAGCTCACATTTTCTTTTCTTTTTTGAAAACCCCCAAACTTTAGATTTTGCCTCATTTCATTCTTATCTCTCCCTATATTTTCTTACTTTAAGCCTATTTTTTTCATTCTTTCATCACTATCACTAAGGAGGATGGGTGCCAAAGAAAGTTAAAAAGAGGTCTGATAGGCTTGTAATGTGGTTTCCAAGAAAAGGGTAAAGGCTCAAGCATTAGTTAACAAAGATAGATGTTCAAGGAGGTCATTTTAGGTGAAGTGTCTTATTCAAAAGTACCTAAGATCATCTGTCAAGTGAAGCCACATCTACAATTTTGCCTTGAGTCACACTAGGGAGCCTTCTAGACAATCAAGCAATACACAAAATTAGCCAAATATCTCTACATCACACAAGGAATCATAATCCAAGGGATTTAGTACACTCAAAAATATAATCAAAGGATGATATTAGACAAATTAGAATGTGAATCAAAAATCAATTAAGGAATGTACAACTCATGACAAGAGGTGCTCAATTTTCTAGTTTGAGTGCCTTTTTCCTCAAGAAGTCATTTGCAAGCCATAAAATTTTTTTGGTGGTACCTCTTAAAAACAAGGGCAACAAAAATACTCAAATATAATCTAAACTTGGCATTTTCCCTATAAAGTCGCTTCTCAATCTATCACACCGAGAAAGCATACAGTTCGACTCAAAAGAAAAAAAATCATTCTCCTTGGGAAAGAACTATGGTAAAGAAAACCCTTGGAGTTATTGATATCTAATACTATGAACAAAGGCTAGAATAATTTTTTATGCTTGGGTCATCAATCATTTAGAAAAGTAAAATTTGAGCCATCATTGGAAACTAACATTGTCTACACAACAAATCCATTTTAACACAAGCCCTAATATGGGCATTCATCATATTCAACTCAAAACAAGCCCGACAAGGAGTTCATTAATCTAAGAAACTATTAGAAAGAATATAAACATATAAAGGATAAGAGATCATACTAGACAAGGGAAATTAAGAACATAAATAACCAACCAAGAAAGAGATACATCCCATCCCCAACTATGAATTTACATTGTCCCCAATGTACATTGAAGAATAAAGGATGGGAAGAACTCCCTAGTGTGGCTACTCTTCGTACCTTTCATTGTCTGCTTCATCATCATTGCATTCATCTCCATGTTCTACCTTATTTCCGTACCTAAGCCCTCAAATAAGTCATCAATGGGGCCTCGGGCTAGCAGCAGGCAGCTATGGCTGCATCAAGTAAGCTCATGCCTGGGTCCTCAATTAGTGCCTGACTCTTTAACTCTCGTACATCAGCTTTGGAGGAGGAGACTACTCCCTCGACCATATCACCTGAGAGAACATAAGCATTCAAGCTATCAAATACATTCTTCAACTCTTTCTTCACTGTCTCCATGATAAGGGCTAAGATTTTGAGACAACTTTTAGGTTAGTTTCTTATGAGACTGTGTCATCTCAGCCAGCTTATGGATTCCCCTTGGTTAGGAGGACATAGGAGGTGAGCCCTCTAAATGGTTCCTCATTGGATAAATTCCCCAAAATCTCGAGTTGCGGCATGTTAAGGTCGGGAGCCATGGGAGTCTCATCCATTGCACGTGAGGTGGAGTCCTCAGGTGTGCCCCATACAAGCATCCTCTTTCTTTTATTTTGGGGAGAATCAGTTTCCCTTCTCTTGTCAACAACAATGACACATGTGGTGGAGCTCCCATTTTTATCAGGAAATGATAGGACTCCCTCTTTGATGCGATTGACTAATGAGCATCGGATAGGGCATCAATAGACCTTAGTTCCTATCTTTCCTCTTTATTTAAAGATAACCATCTCACCAACATTTATCGGCATCTTGGACATGATACAATAAATTAGAATGGTGGCTTAAAGATTCGATCCTTGATCATTTTCAAAGGATTTTACACCCATTGTATTTGAGTGGCTGATCATTTGTGATGCTTGTAATCCACCAAACTAATCTTCTTTGTTGGCTATTTTGCTAGCAAATTCAGTCCTGATCATTTATCCTCCTAGAAAATAGCATTGATAGGCGTACGCGGGTGATGTAGACTTTCACGCCCCCATCCATGACCGAGGGTAGGAAAGGAAAATCATCTACTATCCCTTTATGCTTCATGGCATCTTTCCTTTCTTGCTATGAAGCATAGAATTCTATACATGTTGGGGTAGTAATTGGCGGGAGGCTCTATGAACATATACCACTGTCCATCATTGAATAGGTTGGTGATGTTGGGGAAGGCATCCCCCAGCCCTTCCAAATCAAAGCACTTCTCCACAGTGATTGTTCTATCTGGGCATGTGGTGTAGTGCTTTTTCATATCAGGCACACACAGGATGATGGCTTCCTTGGTGTGTAGTGGTAGGTAGCCACTGACCTTACCTTCCCCTTGCTTATGGATGTGGAGGGGCCTTGTCTTTGCCTTGTTGCCTAGAGGAAGTCATGATTCTGAAAGACAATGTTAGTGCCCCAAACATACAAAATGGCGCTATATTTTGATAGTTTAAAATTAAGTGAGATCTATACTAGCTTAAAAAGAAAAAGAAATTAAAAGATTGGATATCAAAAGAACATGAAGAATCAAAATCAATAACTAGCAGCACCTCCTTGTGTTTGCAAGTAGGGACCCGTGGTTTGCAGGTGCATCGCAGGTCTGTGATAGAAATAGGGTTAAAATTTGGGGTCACCTACATTTGGCCTGCATTTCACTGGTGGCGATTTGCGATTGTAAGACCTCAGACGTTGAAAGGCATCTTAATCAGTTTATTGATTCCTAGGGTTTTAACCCAATTTCCAAATTATATATTCTATATTTATGTTATAATTTCCTCATGTTCTAATGTATGTTTAAGTTTAATGGGCAGATTTTTATCGTCAATTTGATTATAAATTCATGATCTCCAAGTTATTGAGTGTGTGGACCTATGTACAGTTTTATTAGATCAAACTTAGGATCCCTGATTTCAAGTATGATGAAATATCTAGTATGAATAAATGTTTATGAACACTCAACTTATGAATCCGTAATTTTTACTTAAGATGTCTATTTCAAGTATGAATGATTTTGTGTTGGGAAAGCCCATAAAAGTTAAGAATGTTATTCATGAGTTAGCCAAGGCTAATAAGATCAGTTTACGATAAGATAAGGAGTTAAACTCAATATGTACAAATTCAAGCTATGTATGAGATTATGATTTATTCATTAAGAATTAGATGTGAGCACCATGCATGTTTTGGGAGTAGTATCTAGCTTCAAGTAGGCTTGGGGTTTTGTGGTTCCCTGATCTCATAAATTTACGCGCCAATGTAGGTGTATATATATATATAGAGACAGCTCTAAATTTATATCATTGTTTAGCTTCTTAGCCATAGGAAATGGTTTGGACGGCTCTGGCCACTTGATTGTGATAGTTTCGGCATCACGTAAGCTCTATCGTGATGGTGTCGGTTATCACAAGTCTCCCATTATTCCTAATTATTTTTGTTACTCACGTTCATGATTTATGACATTATATTTTAAAGTAGATTTGACCCAATGATCAGTTTATGAGCTTTTACTTTTGATTTCAGCTATGACAAGTCATATGATTTCTATTTTTAAAATCATGGGTCACTATGTTCAGCTAGATAACCAGCTTATGATTATGTATATCTCAGATACAACACTCACATTAAGTCCTTACTCTCATGATCTTTTGGTTATACATGATTTCAACTAACATTTTATTAAGCATGTTTTACTTATCTTACGCTGCTTTCGGTACATTTAAAGTACTGACCGTATACTTTATATTATATCATCTCATGATATAGGTTTGGGTGATCCAACCCAGTCTCTCCGATAGTTGCTCCCATCTCAGTCAGTCCATCCCTTGCTTTGGATAAGTCCTCATATTTCGAGGATAGTTAGTAGTTATGTTTGCATGTTATTTCAGTTTTCAACTCTAGAAAGCTAGTTTGGGGTGTTCTCATCAGCTCATCAAATATTTTAGAGGCTTCTCAGCCACATAGATGATTCATCTTGTCAAGTGTTGAATCCATTTACTACCTTTATTCATTTTAGATTTTCGCTTATTCATGTTGCCTTTAGATTTGCTTTAGTTATGCTTTTGAATTACTATGCATGTTCATGGGTTAGCATGGAGCAATTTGTGTTCTAGGCTCCGTGTCATGATCAGGTTCTAAGCTCGGGTCATAACAAACTTGGTATCATAGGAAAGGTTTAGGTGTGTCCTAAGGTGTCAGCCTCGTTAAGTAGAGTCCTTTCATTGTGTTTGCAGAGCGGCCATACTAATGGGAAGAGACTACCAAGACATTTTAGGAAATATTCCTTCTTTCATGATTTGTGTCGTGTGATAAAGTACCTCTCTATTCATGTAACTATAATTATACGCGTTTGCAAAAATGTCTCCGTGCCAAAGTTAATGGTAGAAGGAATGGCGATAGAAGCCACTGATCTTGGGCAGAATTACATGCCCAGAAGTAGTACTCAAATGCTTCATTTCTACTTGTTTATCTATGGTTATGTGTAAACTCTCATGTGATTTTTAGTTAAATGGAATTTATACTAGCAACATGATTAGTGTTGTTTAGTAGGTAAGAGCAAATTTTGGAATCCTATGCCATGTTGGTAAATACCGGGAATGGACTTGGAAACAGGAGTGGAAATGACAAGGGTGAGCAGCAAAATAAGGGCTCCGCGATGGAGCCATTTCACGCTGCCATCGCGAGAGGCATTACGCCTCGGAAGAAATAATTTGGTCAATTTCCGAGTGGAGGCTCGCGTTACCTCCGTGACACGGGCACATTATACGATGCACTCCGTGTCACGTTGCGTACAATTACCTGGAACATCAAGATCCAGTGAAGGTGCCGCGATAGCACCGTGGCACGTTAGCGGGAAAAATCGCGATGTAGGCCGTGAACACTTGTTGAGGTGAAATTGGCCCAGGGAGATGACTTCCGGTGGTCAGCGATACCCCAGTGGCCCACGAGAGTGCTCCGCGATACACTACGTGCCACGTTGCTTGTTATTCGGGAAAAATTCTCAATAGTATAAATAGCACACTTATGTTTATTTTAAACATTCTGACTTGGTTGAACAGGAAGCGTGGGTTACGGGCGGTTGAGAGGACGAAAATTCTAAGGTTCTTCTCTATCTCTTTCTCTTTTATCTCAATTGTTTGTATGAATTCTACTTATTTGATGATGATTAATCCACAAATGAGTGGCTAATTCACTCTTGCTGAGGTTATGAGCAATTGTAGTGGAATGTAATTTTTGAATCATTTCGGTTTTCATCTTTTCTTCAATGGTTGTTCTATCAATTCTGGTTTTTACTGCATTAATGTTTGGCCAATGTTAATGTATATCTGAAAATCCAATTTTGATTTTGAAAAGGAAAGAAATTGCAAAGATGTGAATTGGTAGGATATGATCTCTTCTTAGTTTAGAAAATTAAATTGATTACATTCGGAATAGAAATATATCACAAGTCTTATTGATCAATTAAGAAATCTAGTTATGTATGGATAGAGAACAGAAATTCTTTTATCACAGAAATGTAGATTAAGGTTCATGATTCTTAAATTTTCTGCGGGAGGCATGTTCTGCAGGGAGGCATGATTCTGCAATTGAGAATAGCACGAGTTAAAAGGATAGAGAGACATTTCACCGCACGACATAGATCATGAAAGAAGGGAACATTTCCTAAACATCTTGTAGCCTCTTCATCATAAGTGTGGCGCGCTTCACACCCATGAAAAAGACTCTACTTAACACGACTTTCAGACACCCTAGGACACTACAAAACATAGCTCTGATACCATGTTTGTCACAACCCGAACATGGGCCCAGATCTAGACATGGTACAAGGAACCCCGAGAGACTCCAAGTCCACTCATGGCATGAAAATAACTTCTAAATAAATCAAATAAGGCAGAAGATCAGCATAATAATCATAGAGGAAGTCTAAACATAACATAAAATCAGAACATACAACGCGAGTCTGAATCTGAATACAATCTATGTCTGAAAAGCCTCTACGTCTGATGAGTTGATAGGACAAGACCCCAACTGACTCTCTAAGTCTGAAATTGAAAATACGCAAACATAACTAAATAGAAAGGGGCCCTCAATAGATGAGGACTCACCAATAGAGACTGGATGCTAACTCCGAAACTGGCTAGTGACGGGGCTGAGTGTTAAGATTGGATCCTGTATCATAAAATGATACAACATAGAGTACGCGATCAGTACATGGAATGTATCGAGTATGCAAGGTAAGTAAAACCGCTTAAGTAAGTAAAATCATTAAAACATGCATAATATAAAATGTAATCAAGATAAGAATCTGAGAGTGGGGCTTGCATGCTATTTTTTAAAATTATGATCTAATCATAACTGAACATCATAACTGAATCGAGTGACCCAAAGTAGAAATCTGATAATCATAAGTAAAACTGAACATTGGGTCAAACCTGCTTTAGAACATATATATATAAATGATAAACATGCATAACCAAAATCATGAGGAACAATGGGAGACTCATCATATAGCCGACATTACCACGATAGAGCTTACGTGGTCCTGACTATCACACTCATGTAGGTTGAGCCGTCCAAAGTCTTGTCAGGGATAAGGATGACACCATGATATCGATATCAAGCCCAAGGCCCCCTGGGGCAGGGGAAAGATCCAAAGGAGGTCCCAAAGTATATAAGTAAACCTGCGTTGACGCGTATTTCTGAGGCATCAAGTTGACGGACCCTTAGCCTACTCGGTGCTAGACACTACTCCCAAAAACATGCATATGCTCTCCATCAATTTCAATGAAGCTGACCATTGTCTAGTGACAAAGCTAAATAATAACATACATGTATAATTGGAAATGATAACATGAGGAGCCTTGGCTCAAATCATACCACAAGCTGAATAAAATTGGGAGTATAGACTCCAAAACCAAGTGGTAAGCTAATTGACATGAAATCATAAATCATACTTGAACTCATGGGATTTCCCAATACCTAAACATGCTTGAAAATACCTGATTCTCTTGAAAACATGATCAATTGCATGGGTAACTTGAAAACATGCTTTTCTCAAAAATATCTCAACATACTTGAACCTACATCATAGATCTCAACTTTCATGAACTTTTCATGGATGGGAATCATAATTTATAAAACACGAAAACATGATTTATAATTGAAAACATTGTAGAACTTGCCCATGAATCACAATTCAACGATAGAAACATGCTTAGATCATACCAATGGTAGAAACATAGGAAATTCATGCATTGGGTAAAACCCCATAGGATCAACATATAGATTTTCATGAATAAGAGAGGGATTGGGCATGGGTGTGAACAATTTCTCCCATTCATAACCCTACATACTAAGAGAATCTGATTCTACAACTTCTCTGATTGCCAAAGGAAGAATTGAGAAGAACTTGGAAGGAATTGAGCTTGATTACCTCTCTAGAATCCTTAGCATGTATGCATGAATAAGAATAGCTTATAATGAACTTAACGCTCTTAAAACTCACTATTCATAGCTTAAAACGACGTAGTTTAGGCCTTAGGATCATAGGAATTGTTGAAAAGCCCTTACTAAACTCACAGGGAAAAACTGACTGCCAGTCCCTACGAGGGACTGGATGAGTCGTTACCCATTACCACCACTCGTGGTCTCTTGCCGACAAGTACACTGCCCATTTTTCTCAAAGGGTCTCCACGAGGGACCTAAAGATTCATCACTGGTTACCACGACTCATGGTCACCTCTCGTTACCTTCACTGCTCAAAAACATTTAATCCTTAACCAACTGCTAACCACGACTAACCTAACAAATCATGGTATTGACCATTTCTCGTGGTGTCTAGTCGTGAGGTACACTGCCGGGCCTTCCTTCATCCTTCAACTGCCCTTGACCACAGGTGACCTAACGGCTCATGGGGCTGACCACCCGTGGTCAC
>JACEIK010002077.1:60738-73469 GCA_018107945.1 Datura stramonium | reverse complement strand
TACATACACATTATTATCACTAGTTTCAGCATGTAGTATACGCAATTAGTATTACTAGTTGACACTTGACTGTATTGTTTTGGGTTGGATTACCTAGCATTCATGACCGCCCCAAGGTTAATAGCTATATCAACTCGTCCACTAGAGGGCTAGGATACGTCGCTCTACGGAGTGGCATGCCGTCCCCTAAGGGACGAAGATGGGATGCCAGTTCCCCATATTTTGCCTTGGTCGACTTTTATACACCCCCGTCGAGCGGGTACGCCCGAGGTGTTGATTCCAGGAGTCCTCCGGACTCAGGTACAGTTATAGTTAGGGGCTTAGCGGGCCCAAGTGCATATCGAGGGGACCGACAGGATGCTTATATTTACTAGGGGAGATGGGATGACCGAGGTAGGGGTATAGATTGCGTGTTGGTTGTACCTCCCGGCTTATAGGGTCCGAGTAAGGTTTATGTGTGCTATGCTATGTTATGTATGATATATTACGCCATGTTATGTTAGTTATGAGTAGACAAACAGTAGAATGCCACGTTACCAAGTATGACTCCTACTTCTTTAGGCATAGTTGAGGACACTCTTAAACTTATACTTTCAGTCAGTTACAATCTGGAGCTTTCTATTTTAGTTCTATCAGTTATATTGCTTGTCTTCAGTTATTTTCCAGTTGTTGCTTTGCATACTCAGTACCAGCGGTACTGACACCCGTTTGGGGGTGCAGCCCGATCTTGTACACCGTTGGAAATCATTTTGCATTACTTGCTGCGGTACTCATAGGCGAGCCGACCCTCGTGATTCCATCCAACACAGAGTCATCGTTTCACAGTCATCTGGGCTAGATAGCTAGAGAGTTTATCCTTTTCTTTTATTGTACGGTATGGGTAGTCAGAGGCCTGTCCCAATCATATTATCGGTATTCTTAGAGGCTTACTTGGTCGTACATTCCCATTGAGTTAGTTGTACCGGTTGTGTGAGGTCGTGTATATATTTTAGTTTTGTTATGATGACCGTGTGAGGCCTTATTCGGTTAGTAGTGGTGACCTAGCGGGTCACGTAGCCGTTTAACACTTGTTTTCTTGATTCGAGAAATAATTAGCCAGCATGGTGGCCTTGTCGGCCGCATAGGTTCCCTATTGATTCGGTTGTTGCAGGTGTTGTTTTGCTTGCGGTGGCTAGGCCTAGTGGCGTGGCTTTGTATTTACAGCCGTTATATAGCCCGTCGTTTTCTTGAATCCGACGTTAGAGCCATTACGGCACCAGAAATACTTAGGCTTAGCTAGCCCGAGTCCAAGTCCTAGTAGGGCACCGAGGTGCCGGTCATGCCTCTCAAGGCGGGCGTGACAAATTTTGAGTAATGAATTAAAAATTATCATATTATAAACTAAATATATATCACTTAAAATCGAGAAAAATATTGACCATAAACATAATTTATATAGTATTAATTGGCAAAGTAATCTAAATATAAATAGATGCAATCAATTTATATACAAAATATATATTTTTCACAAATTGATTCATATTCTTAGGGAAGAAAAAAACTAAAGTACTCAAATATATACAAAGCGGCAACCTAAATCTCTATCAAGAATTTTAAACCTCTGTTTATACCAATTGAATTTTTAAAAGGGAATACCATGAAAAAATAACATAATATTTTTAAAAGAGAATACTATATTAAGTGTATATAAAAATATTGTAGTGTATGAATTGTTTATATAATATGATATATCTAATTAGTTTAAGTGTATTTTTATTTTTGGGGTCAAATTTGTATAGAAACTAATTTATCTTCATTTTTTGTTATTTTTTACATGTTAGTATGTAAGAGATTTATATATATTTTAGTGCATGGATTGTGTATAAAATATGATAGCATACGCTGACTCTCTCAATAATATCCCAAGAAGCTTTAAGAACCCTCCCATAACTATCAAGTCCGGGGCTTTTATTGCTATCAATAAAATGTTGCTACCTTGACATCCTTCCTTCATATGCGACTAACTCTAGCTGTTAGCGTTGGATGAGAAACTGTGCCATTCTTGAGGAAAACTGTCGCAAGCTTTAACTCTAGTATTTTTTCCTTGTACCTAATAGCTCCTTATAATAATCCACCAGCCCATTAGCTATTAGTAGGTTTATTTTTCTAATTACCTTATCTTTCTTTAATCCAAGTAGTTTCTTGGATGAGATTTTTATGTTTAATAACATAATGAAAATATCTTGTGTTATCATCTCCCAACCTAAGACAAGTGGCTTTGCTCCTCTACTGTAAATATATCTCTGCCATGTAAAAAGTATGCCTATACTTTTGATATTTGGAAATTTCATCCTGCTGCAGTTCCAAATTAGTGGGATCTATACGAGTTTCTCCCTAAGCCTTTTGTAATAAACACTTTCTGTCTTCACCTACCTCGATATAATATTTATAATATTGAGAGTTCAACTTCTTGGGGTCTGCTTTAAGAATTTCAATTTACTCACTACCTTAAATATCTTGCATCCATCTATGTGTTGATTCCATCCTTCCTTTACTAAGGATAAGAACGATTTTATGCTTTGCCCATATTGAATGTCTTTTTGATACTCACTCTCTCTTTCAGATATGACACCTTTCTTTGGACAATGATCACTAATGCTCTCTAGTAGAAACATGGCACATGAAGGTATCTCCTTCATTCATCTATCATTTATAAGAAATTTAATCTATCTTTGAAAAATTCTTTGGTTTTGTCTTCTTGTCATTCCAAGTATACTTGTTTCTGCCAGCGGGCGTCTCTGTTAAACCACACTCCTCAATACAAGTGTAGAAATCCACCACATCAGACCAAGTTGCTTCATTTCCCCCAATCCTATCATTTGCTTTTAGCACAACATTAGAATCCTCTAAGAACTATCTATAGCATTTGACACAACCTATGAAATTACCTAGACAACCCTATAAGTATTTCCTTTTATCCCTAGTATTATAGGAATACACTTATGTAATAGAAAAAGACAATTGAAGTAGAACAAACAACACTTCTAAGTAATATGTTGGCTGGACAGAAATAGGTTTCACTTTATAATAGTCAGACCTCCAAGTGATCCAGATTCTACCATTGTAATGAGCCTCCAAATTTGTTACATAGTTCTCTCCTCAAACAATATTTGCAACTTGACTAATGTTATTACTTTTGATTTTTGTTTCTAATAAATCAACCCAACTTGTTCAACATTACAGAGGAGCTTCACTTTCTTCTATTTGTTAAGGCCATTAAGCCCTCTAATATTCCAGCTTAGTAAGTTAACCATGTAAGTTAACCATCCCCAGAATGAGGCATGGTCTGATTCCCCCTTTCTACACTACAGCCACCCCCCAATAGTGCACTTACCCCTACTTCACCTCCTTCCTTATTCAACACCTAAAATGTGTTTGATCTAGATACTTGTTGAGGTAATGTTGCTTGGCTCCGCCCAATTCTCTGTGGAGTAATCCACCCGGGTTCAGTGCTTCCCCTAAGTATCTCTTTTGTGACCATGTTGTCAGGGATCCTTATGGTGGTCTATTGATTCTTCTCTGAATATGATGACTCTTCTCTTCACTCTTCCCACATTGCTTTCATCTGTACTTGGTGGCTTCCTATATCCTTTTTTTTCATTTAACACTTTTTATGGCTTGTTGACTGGCAACATTCCTCTTCCTACATACTTACGCTACATGACCATATTTATGACAATAGGTGCACGAAGTAGGTTGCCAATCATATGCGACCTTACGCTCGACTTGTTGGCCCTTCTTGTTCTTGAACATCACACTGTCAGGAAGATTTGCATCCATCTCAGCACTCTATCAACAACCTTGCAAAGTTAAATCCATTCTTCTTCTCAGTATTTTGATCCACTATCATAGGTTTCAACTAAATCGCCCGATTTTCTCAAAGCCTTGGGACTCCAATATTTAAAATCAAATCCTGAAAATCTAATCCAGATTAGAACAATATTCAGCTCATCCCTTGTAAATTCCATATCTGGACTTCAAACTTTCACAATGAAAGGTTTATTATAAAAGTGGTAAATTACCCCTTGAATTACTTCAATCTGTCCACTTAGAGAATCAAACCTCACTAGTATTGTAATACCCCGGAAGTGCCTAAGACTAGACTCGGGATTTGGAAATGAGAACAGCAGAAAAATCAGAGATTTTGACTCAAGATGACTCATGGTACGAGTCACGAGAATGAAGGAGCGAGTCGTAGGAGGAGTCATGAAGAAGACTTGGGTCGAGTCCACACCACAAGTCATGGTATGTGAGCTAGAGTGAGTCGTGTCATGGGGAGATGAAGTCACGGGTGATGCAACAACTCACAGTAGGGAACCATGAGTCATGGGAGAGTCGCGGTGAGAAGATAGTAAGTTTCAGTGGCGAGTGGCGACCACGAGAGTCGTTACTTTATGGTAAGACAGTGATGAAATACCGTAATCACTAGTATGTGCTATCTTTTAGATTTTTTTTTTATTAAAGGTATTTTCTTAATTTCCTAGCTCTAGATCCTAAACTACATCATTTTAAGCTCATTTAGGAGGGTTTTAAGGGTTCTTAACCTATTCTACCCATTCCCTCCCCATGCACGAAACTAGAGGATTTCTAAGGGAAGATCAATCTTAAAACTCCCCAATTTCTTCTCCAATTCCTCTGGGCTTTCAAGTCAGGAGTGTAAGACTAGATTATCCAATATGCAGGGTTGCAAATAAGAGTCCCTCTTCACTCTCATGCCCCAATTTCTCTCTATTTTCATGAGTTCAAGTATTAAGTTAAAATTGATGATCTTATGGGGTTTTAAGCCCAAGTTTATGAAATTCTCATTGATTTGGTTATGTGTCAATTCCTTTCATATTCTAAATGTTGTTTTAAGATCTATGGACGAATTTTATATTAAAATTAATTATTTATTTTATGATTTCAAATCTCAATCAATCTATGTCCAATTATGTAAGGTTTTATGAAATGTCAAGTTATGATTCTATTATAATTTTGATCTTACTAAGCCTAAACTATGATTTATGATTTATGATTCATTTCACGATTTCTCTTCAAGTACTCTTCATGGATTTATAAATATCAAGTATATGAATTGTCACAAGTATGCATGTTCTTCATGATTTATGAATTTATGACTCTTGGCCACTCACGTGCCCCTATTCATGGCTAATCATGTACTTCAAGTATGATCAAGTATGTTATGATTTATTTGGCCATAAACTTCATGAATGATTACATGAGATTACAATATAGGCCTCATGTGCATGTATTTGGGGGTAGTGTCTAGCATCGAGTAGAACCGACGTTCAGGAAAACCATGTGGTCTCAGAACTACGTGCCACTATAGGTATATAAAAATGTATTGGGTCCCTGTTATATCATGTCGTGCACGTCCCTTGCCTGAAGATGCAGGGCGACTCGCCTTGAGCAAAAGTTGGGGCATCATGTAAGCTTTATCATGATGGTGTCGGTTAAGACGAGTTCTCCCATTGTTCCTCATGATTTATGCATTATCATGTTTATGTTATGTGTCTCAAACTAAGTTTTTATAAGGTATCTTTTATGACTATGATTATGACTAGATTATGAATGGTTTTAAAACCTTGAGCCTTCATGTTTATATTATGATATTTACTTCATGTTCATGCTGTCCTAATCTTATGAACTCTTATGTATTTTAACTGACTATTTTTACATACCTTGCATATAATACATTCCAACTGTTGATCACATACTCATGCCCATCATATCATGATACGGGTCAGAGGATCGGTCTCGGTACATCATTAGTCTGCTTTCCTCTCAAACTGTTTTTGGCGAGTGTTGGTGAATCCTCATCCTTCGAGGACATTCATTTATATGTTATTTCAGTTTCAGACTTTTGTCGAGCTAGTTAGGATGCTGTCCCATCAGCTCATCAATTTGTTAAAGGCTTTTCAGAAAGTATGTAGAAAGCTCAACTTGTCAGTGTTGATTATGTTTTAGATTGATATGTATATAGAATTCTTCTTAAGAATGTTTTATTATTTTAGTTTCCTCTTGTTTTATGTTCTTAGATACTATGTTCAAGTCATGGGTCGACTTAGAGCCTCTTAGGGTTCCTTGTCCCGTTTTCTATCAGGCCTATGCTCGAGTCGTGACAAACTTGGTATCGAGCACTAGGTTTTGAAGTGTCCTGAGGGTGTACGGCCTACACTAAGTAGAGTCTTTTTCATGGATGTGAATTGCGCCACACTTATGATGAAGAGGCTACGAAGCATTTTAGGAAACTTCCCTTGTTTCATGATTTATGTCGTGCGATGAAATGTCTCTCTATCCTTCTAACACATGCTATATGTGTTTGTAGAATCATGCCTCCTCGCCGAGTTAATGGAAGAAGAAACAGAAATGAAAATGACCACGAGAATGACAATGGGGATGGGCACCCGGCGAGCCCCGCCTAGCCCCGAGGGATCATGTGCCTGAGCAGGTTGCCCATGCAGAGTTTAGGGAAGCCATTTAAATATTGGTATAGGCATTGACCGCCCGTCAACGACGGGAAATAGCGCATGTGCCCCAGGAATGGGAATGCGGCGGCGGCAAGTCGGGGACTTTCTTAGGATAAAACCTTCGGAGTTCCTCGAATCGAAGGTGGGAGAGGATCCACACGAGTTTATTGATGAGATCCAGAAGATCACCCGTATTATGGGGGTGACGGGAGGGTACCTGAGACCTAGCCTCTTATTAGTTTAAAAGGAATGCACATATACGGTTTTGAATGGTGGAAAGATAGCGAAGCGGTGGAGAGCGGGTCCCATTGGTTGGGATGAGTTTATTATCGCGTTCTTGGATTGATTCTTTCACGTGAGATGAGGGAGATCAAGGTAGCTGAGTTTGTGAAGGCGTGCAGAATAATGACAGTCCGGTATGCTTTGGAGTTCACCCGTTTGTCCAAATATGCGAGTTGGTGGCGATTAGAAACTCGGGTAAGCAAGTTTTGTGCATGGAATAGCAGAACTACCTGGTCAAGGATTGTAGGACCTCCATGATTCATCAGGACATCGATTTTCCTTGATTTGTTTGTATGCCCAACGAGATAGAGGCGGTGCATTTGAGAGAGAGAGAGAGAGGCCAATAGGTCGGAATGCAATAGTTATGGGTTCTCCCGGCCAAAGGTTGGGGCGAACATCATCAACAATCCCATCGAGAGGTCACATTATCTCTAGCTCCATCATTGGCTAATTCTCGATCTAGATCTCAGGGTGACCAGAGGAGCAGAGCATCGGCTTGAGGAGACAGAGGAGCATGCACGTAGAGTGTACCTTTTCGCAAACTGATGGTTAGGTGGAGCGGACTATCCAGACTCTTGAGGACATGTTGAGAGCTTGTGTTATTGATTTCAAGGGTAGTTGGAATGAGCATTTACCTCTTATTGAGTTTTCCTACAACAACAACTACCACTCCAGTGTTCAGATGGCACCGTTCGAGGCTCTCTACGGGCGAAGGTGTAGATCTCCCACTGGTTGGTTTGAAGTTGGTGAGGCTTCGTTAGTGGTCAAGTCCGGTCCATGAGGCCATGAAGAAAGTTCAGTTGATAAGAGGAAGGCTAAAAACGGCTCAAAGTCGCCAAAAGTCTTATGCGGATGTAAGGAGAAGAGAGCTCGAGTTCGAGATCGATGATTGGGCGTTTCTGAAGGTATCATCCATGAAGGGAGTAATGAGATTCGAAAGAAGGAAACTCAACCCCGCTATATTAGCCCATACAAGATTGTGAGACGAGTGGGCAAAGTAGCCTATGAGTTAGATTTACACCTTCGAGTTGGCTTGAGTTCATCCCGTATTTCACGTATCGCTCTTGAAAAAGTGCTTGGGTGATCTGGCCTTATTGGTCCCAGTGGAAAGTGTTGGTGTGAAGGATAGCCTCAGTTTTGAGGAAATTCCTTTGAAATCTTGAATCGTCGGGTTTGAAGATCAAGCAAAGGAAGTAGTTGTCACGCCCAGCGCAGGGGGCATGAGGCGGCACCTAGTGCCCTACTAGGATACGGGCGCTAGACTGCTTGAGCCTAAGCACTTCTGGTGCCTGACTGACTCTAACTCTGATTCATGGAATCAACGGGCTATATAACGGCTGTAAATGCAGCCCCCGGTCGTCTAAACCTATAGCCACTGACAACCACAACAACTGCAGAACCACATCAACATAGGGAACCTATACGGGCCGACAAGGCCACCATGTTGTCTAGTTACTTCCACAGCGAGATTAAGTAAACAGGAGCTAAACTGATACGTGACCGACAAGGTCACCACTACAAGTGTATAAAGGCCACGACCATCATAAACAAGCTAAGACATACACACGGCCTCACACAGCCAGGTATAACTAACCACAGGGAAATATGCAGTCTACATGGCTCTAAGAATGCGATGATATGGTCGGGTGAGCCTCGGCCTACCCGTACTATATAACAAAAGAAAATAGAGTAGACCTCTGACTATCGAGCTCCGGATGACAGGAGCTGATGACTTTGTGTGCTGGCTGGAATCACGAGGTATTGGCTCCTCATCTATGAGTACTGCAGGAGCAAGTAATGCGGCACCCCGAACGAGCGTCTGTACCACTGGTACCGAGTACGTAAAGCAAGGCCGAACATAGCGAGATATAAGCAATAATACTGGTAGTTCTGAATAGCAGAAAGTAGCCGAAACTGTCTGGGCTGGCGGGATCTGAAATAAGCTTATGTTGTCTTGAAGGTAAGGTAGAAGCATACACAATCGACGTGGCATCACATATCTATAAACTAATAAATAACATGTATATACATATATAACATGTACAGGCCTATACCAGCCCCCATAAGCGGTAAGGACCCAGCCAACACACAATCTATATACCCTACCCGGGTGAAAACCATCAAAAAAAGTCACTCCACTCGCCTAGTAAACTACGAGCACCTCTGAAGCCCCTTGGGTTTGAAGCTTGGGCTCTCTGGGCCCCCCCGACTATAGCTGTTGAGTACGAAGGACTCCTATGCTTGTAAACTATAATCGCCCATGCATGTCCTTCTGGACCCAAGCTCGATAGGTTAAGCTATAATGCTGTACTAATCGGCTGACATGGGGAATGCTGAATCAATCTTTGTCCTACGGCGGACGGCATGCCACTCCTTGGGTGACGTATCCTCACCCTCTGGCCGGGCGAGAGTCGACACCGGCTATTAACCTGGGGCGGCGAGGGAAGCTCTAAGGGTGCCCTCAAGGCACAAACAGGTCTCAACAAACAATATTCACATATAGCAAGCATGTTCGTCACGAAAAGTACTATCCATATTTTGATATTCTATTAAGCAGATCTCTTTTCTACATTAAACTAATTAAATTACTAGAAATTGCTTGTATGCGAAATAATATGCGGCTTTGATACTAATTTACTAACCTTTATTATGAATATAGCATAATAACATAAAACATGCTTGTTGGATTCATCTTTGGATAATGCCAAACACGGATTCTTTCTTCTAGAGTTCACACTCTTTTCTATACTAGGATTACTAACTTGCCGAGGGAACAAGCTTTACATACCTGTTTTGATTTCCCGGCTAGTGGCGTAATTCGTTCAATATTTCTTATTTCTCCCAACTGCATCCATATATATCAATTAGGACTAAATAAATTAATATTCTGAGAGAAAATATCACTTTTAATATATATATAGCCCAAACTTTGACTTATCGAAAAAGCAGAAAACTTCGCTATTTCCAGTCGAAGGGAGAAATACTCACTTTAGGGCTAGGGAGTATGTGTGTGCTAATTTGGAGCAATTCCACTTACCTTAGCTCGGTAGCACGACGGTTCGCCGGCCGAATTTTGCCAAACTAAACCCGTAGGGCATCACATCTTTGCCCCCGCTATCTGTGAGTTAATTTGAGTTGGACAGCGGTGCTGATGGCGTCAAACGGAAGGAAATCCCACTAACCCTCTCGTGCCCTTTGCTTAAGTGCATTTTATGGAAATTTTAAGTTAAAATGAGGTAAAACTGAAGTTTGGGGCTTTTATGCTTGGGCACGGATAGGGCCTCCACTGCGGCGCCGCCGGAGAGCCCTCCCCTCCGTGGCACGACGCCATCACGGAGGGATTCTTCCCCGGCTTCTCCCGCGATGGTTCGATGTGATGTTCGTCAGTCTTCCTAGGGCCTTTTCTAGCATGTATGGCATTCAAACTCTTAACCAACATGCCGAATAGGTCATCTACATGTCGAGGAATTCTGGGGTGTAAAAATCCTCCTTAAGAACATTCGTCCTCGAATCAAACTACTTATAGGAACCTCCAACTTACTCGACTTATTACGCCAATTCTCTTTGACGCCACCACTGTCCACCGGAGACGCACCATGCCGCATCCTCTCCTTCTTCTTCCTCCGCCCACAAACCTCCACTGTTAGGCAATAGACCAGACCGACCCTCCCTCTCTCCTCTACGGTGAAACCACCACAACAGCAACCACCGCACCCTCTCCCTTTCCTTTCTCTTCTCTGCTGCACCGCCGGCCCTCTTCTCTTCTCACTTTCACGGCCGGAAAACAACAAAAGGCCGGTGCCACACCACGGCGCCTCCCTCTCCCAACCAAAAACCGACCTCCCTCTTCTCTCTCTCCCTTCCCCCCTTTGCCAACTCCCGCCGCACCAGCGCCGCTACAACACCCAAAACCACCAATATCCACCAGCCGCCGAACTCACCTCCTCTACTGCTCGCTGGACAAACAACCACCAGCCTACACCCTCTTTTTCTTCTCCTGCGGGAAACGGCATCGCGACGTCTCCACCACTAGGCGAAACCATGGTGTGATCCTCTACCACACCGTTCCTCTCTCTACCTCTTCTCCCTCAACTCCGGTGAACACCCCCTGACTATCGCCGGAAAACCATGAACATCGGCGCAACACCACCAAACCCTCCATAATCACCAACGCCGGAAAAACAACATGCAACCCTCCTCTTCTTCCCTCACCAGGAGCCGCCTTTGCACAGAATCGAAACCCTCCCTCCCCTCCATATCAGACCAACACTGCCGGCAGCCATTCACCCAATCCCTCTCTTTTTCTCCCTATATTTAGCTCCTCTTTTGTTGATTTACATTTACATATGTATTGATATTTAAGATCTGAAATTCATGTGAGATTATTCTCAAATCCTCTCTAAACCTACTGATTCTTACTCGATTATGCTTCTAGTGTTCAATTTCTTTTATTATCTCTTTATGAGTTTTTAATTTAGCTTTAGTTCCATATTATGTCAAATATATTTACATGTCTTCCTGAAAATGTTGGCTTGTTCTTGATTCATATATGTTTAAATCGGTGTTCTGACAATTTTACTAGGATTCGTGGCAATATCACATTTAATTTTAGTGTAATTAAGTTTGTTTATCAATTCATGATGAGCGAAATCTGGTAATACGTAATGACTTCTTAGTAAGGTATTAGTTTGGTAATTCTCTCTTGTTTGATTACAATCATGTTAAATAAAGAAAATATTTGTGCTGTTAACATCTTGTTTCTCTTCTTTGAATAATCAAAACTGACTTAATAGATTATTGCTTATGATAAGCCTGTTTCAAATTATGTAAATCGTGTGACAATTATTGATTTTTGGAAAAATTGATATACTTATGCTTGACTAATGCCATATGAGTAATTCTCCTTAAGGCTATCCATACATATTTATATCATCAGAAAAGACTCTTATATGTTTATCATGGTAAGATTGGACTCCTTCTAAAGAAACTTATAGATGATTTTTCTTCTCTCTCCCTTCCCTTAAATCGATTAATATTTATGTATTTCGTAATGCTTTGATTCAATTTCATCATTTGAGGAAAACTCACCTTTGATTGATTTCTTTAACTAGTGCAATTTTAATAAATTATCTGTTTACGATAAACCTCCTTTTATTTTATTTGTTTCCTTCTCTAATTACATTGACCCATTATTTGGTGGTATGAATAATATATTTACTTGCTTTTTAGCTTGCTAAGATACAATTACGAAAATTAGATATTTGTATTTAAAATGACAGCTTGCTCTTGTTAGTTAATTCTATACTTAATTTAAGGAAAATTTTCTATGATTGACTATTTCTTCCTTTAATTAATTCGGTGTCTATTTAATTATAGAATAATGTATCATTTGGTAGTAATATTTATTTATTTGGTTAAGTAAGGAAAGACTTCCTTTTATGAAGATTATCATTATTTCATTCCCCATAATTTCTCAAAAGCATTATGATCTTTCTCTCTACTATAAATCCATCCTTCTCTTTTCTTTTGAGGACGGAGAGTGAAAAAAAAAGGGGGGACGGACCTTCCCGATATACAAGTTTTCTTTATACAAGTTTTCTTTCTCTTTTCTTTAACACTGTTATTTCTCTAGCAAGATAAGAGAGACCTCCTTTATTCTTAAAAATACAACTGTTCTTTCTCTAACATTTGAACATTCTTAATTTTCTTTTCCTCTTTAATACTCAAGTAGACTACTTTTTCTTCTAAATCTGCCCTCACCGGTGAGTCATTTTAACTATGCATATTTTGTCTATTACTTGGATTGTTCATGATCTATGTTTAAACATGCAATCTTATTTGATTTTAGAAGAAAAAAATATTAATCTTTAAGGATTATTCATGTTGCCACACCACTGTTTGTTGGGACACTATTCTTTTGTACCTTTGCATGCATATCGT
>JACEIK010002077.1:33345-53483 GCA_018107945.1 Datura stramonium | reverse complement strand
TCCCTTATCTCAACAGCAGCCGCCGCACCCTCTCCCTTCTCCCCATCTTTTCCGGCGACAAACCACTACCAGCCGCCGGAACACCATGCAAATACCAGCCGCCTCCTCTCCCTCTTTCCATCACCACTGCCGGCAGTCGCCCGATCTCCCTCTCCTCTCCACCGAAAACCCGACCGCCATCGCCGATCCCCCGCCTTTTCTTCTTCCTCCTCTCTCCCGAAAACACCATCGCCGGATCCCTCTCCTCTCCGGTAAGACCACCACTGAACAACCAAAATCACCTCGCCTCCCTCTTCTCTCTTTTCTCTCCACTGCCGGCGACGGCAGTAGCAGCCACAAACCGTCTCCTCCACCACCGGCGAAACCATGGCTGTGAGCCCTCTACCTGCGCCGTTCACCTCTCTCTACCTCTTCTCCCCTCAACTCCGGTAAACACCCCAGCTATCACCGGAAAACCATGAACACCGGCGCAACACCACTAAACCCTCCATAATCACCAACGCCGGAAAAACAACATGCAAACACCTCCCTCTTTTCCCTCACCCGAGCCGCACTGCACCGGAAATCGAAACCCTCCCTCTTCTCCATATCGAGACCAACACTGCCGACAGCCATTCACCCAATCCCTCTCTTTTTCTCTCCTCATCGCTCCTCTTTTGTTTATTTACATTTACATATGTATTGATATTTAAGATCTGAAATTCATGTNATGTCAATTTCAGCTTCTTTTTGACCAATTTTGGCTATTAGTTAAATCCAATTCTAGCCTAATTAAATTCAATTCAATTAACCCATTTGTCTTAATTCGGATAACCCAATTAACCCGCGACCCGACCCATCTAGCCTAAATTAATCTCAGCCCTCCAACATATCTAATCCAACGGCTCCTATTAAATCCCTAATATACTTCCTTATTTACCTCACCTACCCCAAAACCTAAACTTTTCACCCATTCCCTCATCTTCCCTCTCCAAAACTGCCGCCCAGTCATCTCCCTCTCTTCCCCCCGACGCCACCACTGTCCATCGGAGACGCACCATGCCGCATCCTCTCCTTCTTCTTCCTCCGCCACAACCTCCATAATTTCCGGCAATAGACCCAGTCGACCCTCCCTCTTCCTCTCTCCTCTCCGGTGAAACCACCACAACAACAACCACCGCACCCTCTCCCTTTCCTTTCTCTTCTCTGCTGCACCGCCGACCCTCTTCTCTTCTCACTTTCACGGCCGGAAAACAACAAAAGGCCGGCGCCACACCACCGGCTCCTCCCTCTCCCAACCAAAAACCGACCTCCCTCTTCTNCAGACTCACTTTATAATTTTGTCTTAGATTCGTATTGATTAGGAAACTAAACTCTCAAAATATTATTTATTTGGTTGTCTGCATTCTTAAAGATATAGTTTATTAACACTTAAGTTAATTAGTACCTTAGCTCAGTCCCTGTGGGATCGATACTTGGCTTACTTAAGCCATTTTACTACTTGTTCGACTACGTGCACTTGCGTGTAGTTACCAAAAACCCGAACAAAAATACTAATCATTTAAATCGAAAACTAATGGAATGACTACCTCTGATTCATATCACATAGTTGAACTGATCTCATGCTTCACATACACATCCATACACATAAAAGAAACTTGATCACATGAACTGAACATGAAAACTAAATAGAGCCATAGAGCACAACTGATACCTCAAGTCAGAACTGAGACGGAAGAGAATAAATGTGGGTATTTAGTCATCATATCCGCTTTAGCTTCCCACATAGCTCCTTCGACATGCTGATTTCCCCACAAGACTTTAACTGAAGCTACTTCCTTATTCCTTAGCTTTCGAACCTGATGATCTAATATTTCCACCGGGACTTCCTCATAGCTAATGCTATCTTTTACACCAAAGCTGTCCACCGGAACTACTAAAGCTGGATCTCCCAAACATTTCTTTAATAGTGATACATAAAACACATGATGCACGACAGATAACTCTTAGGGCAAGTCCAACTCATACGCTACCTTACAAACACTTCTCATAATTTGGTAGGGACAAACATAACGGGGACTAAATTTTCCTTTCTTCCCAAACCGCATGACTACCTTCAAGGGAGATACCTTCAAAAATACCCAATCGTCCACCTCAAGCTCTAACTCTCTCCTCCTTACATCAGCATATGACTTTTGATGACTCTGAGCGGTTTTCAGCTAGTCCCTTATCAACTAAACCTTCACCATAGCCTCATGAACCGAATCCAGCCCTATCATAGCTGCCTCACCAACCTAAAACCATCCAATGGGCGATCTACATCTCCGCCCATAGAGAGCCTCGATGGTGCCATTTGGATACTAGAGTGATAGCTGTTATTGTAAGCCAACTCGATCAGGGGCAAGTGATTATCCCAACTACCTTTAAAGTCCAACATGCAAGCTCTGAAGATGTATTTGAGAAGTTGGATTGTCCACTCCACTTGAACATCCGTTTGCGGATGAAATGCTGTGCTGAGTTTAACCTAAGTTCGAAGCCTTTTTTTAAAAGACCACCAAAACTGAGAGGTAAATTGAGTACCTCGGTCTGAAATAATGGACAAGGGCACTCCATGTAATCAAACCAACTCTCGGATATACAGTTTAGCATAATCATCCACTGAATCTGTAGTTTTCACCAGTAGGAAATATGCAGCCTTGGTCAACCTATCTACCACCACCCAAATAGAATCATAGTGTCGGCGAGTACGAGGTAGGTCTGTAATGAAATCCATATTATTCTCTTCCCACTTCTAAGTGGGAATGCTAATATCCTAAAGTACACCTCCCGGCCTTTGATGTTCAACCTCTATTTGCTGACAGTTTAGGCATCTGGCTATGAATTCTGCAATATCCTTCTTCATACCATCCCACCAATAGATTTCTCGTAAATCACGATACATCTTTGGGGAACCTAGGTGGATAGAATTCCTTGATCCATGGGACTCATGCAATATCCGACTCCTCAAATCATCAACATCTGGAACACATAAGCAACCATGGTACCGCATCACACCATCTCCCCCTTGGGAGAAGACCTCCACCTTCTGACTTCGAACGACTTTCTTCAGCTTTACCAAAATTGGATCCTTATCTTGTCTAGCTTTCACATCCATCACCAAGGATGATTCTGACCCGTTTTTCACATAAAATCGTCATCGGTCGAGTCGGCCAATCTAACTCCCAACCTTGCAAGCAGATGGACATCTCTCACCAGCTCCTTCTTTCTCCATCCACGTGGAACACACTCTTCATAGATAGCCTACTAAGTGCGTCCTCTACCACATTAGCCTTACCCCGATGGTAAAGGACACTCATATCATAGTCCTTGAGTAGCTCCAACCACCTCCTTTGCCGAAGATTAAGATCTTTCTGCGTGAACACATATTGCAAGCTCTTGTGGTCTGTGAACACATCCACATGGATCCCATACAAGTAATGTTGTCATATCTTCAATGCGAATACTACCGCAGCAAATTCAAGATCATGGGTCGAGTAATTCTTCTCATGGACCTTCAACTGTCTCGAGGTGTATGCAATCACTTTCCCTCGCTACATCAATACACACCCGATTCTTATTCTCGAAGCATCACAATATACAACAAAACCATCGGTACCCTCGGGTAGGGTCAACCCTGGTGCGGTAGGTAGTCGAGTCTTCCATTCTTGGAAGCTCTTCTTACAATCCTCCGACCATTGAAACTTCACCTTTTTCATAGTCAACTTGGTGAAGGTGCTGCATTGATGAAAAACCCTCGACAAATCTCCGGTAGTAGCGAGCTAAACCTAAGAAACTCAGAATATTCGAAGGATTCACCGGTCTAGGCCAATTCTTCACCGCCTCGATTTTCTGAGAATTTAGCTTTATGCCCTCACTTGATACTACATGGCCCAAAAATGATACCGAGTTCAACCAAAAGTCACACTTGATGATCTTTGCATACAACTGTCGATCCTAGATGGTCTAGAGCACTACTCTCAAATGAGCGGCATGCTCCTCTTCGCTTTGAGAGTATATAAGGATGTTGTCAACGAATACAATAACGAACATGTCCAGATATATATTGAACACCCTGTTCATCAGGTCCATAAAAGCTTCAGGAGCATTGGTTAGTCCAAAAGACATAACCACAAACTTATAATGGCCATACCGCATCCTGAAGGCTGCCTTCGGGATATCACTCTCTAAAACTCAGAGCTGATGATACTCGGACCTGAGATCTATCTTTGAGAAACACTTGGCACCCTGAAGCTAGTCAAAAAAATCACTGATCCTGGGCAAAGGATATATGTTCTTAATGGTGACCTTGTTCAACTGCCGATAGTCAATGCACATCCAAAGCGAACTATCCTTCTTCCGGACAAATAATATTGGTGCACCCCATGTAGACTTGCTCGGTCTGATAAGCCCTTATCTAACAGGTCCTTCAACTGATCCTTCAACTCCTTTAGCTCGACTGGAGCCATCTTGTAAGGAGAAATAGATATAGGATGTGTATCAGGTAGAAGGTCAAAATCAATATCAATCTCCCGCTCGAGAGGAACACTTGGCAAATCATTGGGAAAGACCTTTGGATAATCACGTACCACCGGAATTGACCGGATAGTCGGGGTATCAATTTCAACATCTTTAACCCTAACTAGATGGTACATGCACCCCTTGGATATCATCTTTTAGGTGTTAAGATATGAAATAAATCGACCTACTGGTACGGCCGAACCACCCTTCCACTCTAAAGACGATTCACCCGGGAACGAAATTCCACCGCACGGGTCCTACAATTTATAGAAGCATAACACGCATACAACCAGTCCATGCCAAGAATAATATCAAAGTCGATCATGGATAACTCTACCAAGTCTGCTGAGGTATGCAATATAGTGACTGGGAATCCTCTATACACCCGCCTAGCCACAACTGGATCACCAACAGGAGTAGAAACCGAAAATGGTTCCAACAGAGTCTCAGGACTAATTCCAAAGATACTAGCAATGTAAGGGGTCACAAAAGACAAAGTAGCTCCCGGATCTAGCAAAGAATAAAGATCAATATGAAAAACACGCAACATACTAGTAACCACATCCAGGGAGACCTTCTGCTCCTGATGGGGTGCTAAAGCATAAAACCTATTTTGACGCTGACTGCCGGCTGAACTAGTCAAGGCACCCTGCCGAGGGGGACGTCCTACTGGAGCGGCAGAACTGGCTGCTGACATACGGGCTCCATCAACCCCTGATCTAGATGAAGGGCAATCCATAAGTCTGTGTCCGAGTTTTCCACACCTGAACAAGCATTTGAGCCAACTAGGCACCTCCCAGGGTGATTCTTTTCGAACCTCGAGCAAACTGGAAAAGTGCACTCCACCTGCATGCTACCCTGGCCTCTTGAATCTGAAGCCCTGCTCCTCCGATCTCCTCTGAATCTAGATGGCGTGATAGCCGATGATGGGGCTAGAACAATAGACCTGTGTTGGGACTGCTGACACTATCCACCCCCTGACCTGACCTGAGAAGTCCCATAACTATCGGTCCTAGCCCTCTTGGCCTCTCTCTGCCTCCTATATACCGACTCCATCTGTTGAGAATGAAACACAATGTGGAGAAAGTCTATGTATTGATGCAACATGGTAATCCTGCAGTCGTTATCCAGATAGTCTGCCACTCCATGTACAAAATGACTCACCCAAGCCCTCTGGTCCGCCACCAACTCCGGCGCATACTTGGATAAACGGGTGAACTCTAATGCGTACTCCTGAAAGGACATGTCACCCTGCTTTAAGTTAACAAACTCGGTCGCCTTTTGCTCCCTCATCTCCTGAGGGAAGAATCGATCTAAGAATGTTGTGTGGAACTCTTCCCAACCGATTGGGCCTGCACCTACTGCACTAGCATCTCTCCAATATTTGAACCATATGTTAGAAACCCCCTTTAGCTGATAGGAGGAAAAATCAACATAATCTCCATTGGTCACCCCTATAACCTGGGTGATCTTAAGAATCTCCTCGATGAAATGGTGCGGGTCCTCATCCACCCGGGACCCAAGGAACTCCGAAGGGTTCATCCGCAAGAAGTCTCTAATCCGAGCCGTTGCGGATGTGCCATTCTGTGGGATATGCGCAACAGTCTGCTGGTTGACCTGAACGATCAAGGCCTGCGCCAACATCTGGATAGCCACCCGGAACTCATCATGGGCTACTGGCTCTGGTGCCTGGGGCTCCTAAACAGGTGGGGCCTGCTATGCCCATGATCATTAGCATATCGGTTGCCTTCACCATTTCCATTTCTCCTGCCGTTCATTCTTCTGGGAGCCATGATTCTGCAATCGCGGTTAGCATGAATTAGAAGAATAGAAGGACTTTTCGTCACACGACATAGATCATGAAAAAAGGGAGCATTTCCTAAACGTCTCGTAGCCTCTTCTTCATAAGTGTGGCGCGCCTCATACCCATGAAAAAGACTTTACTTAACACGGCTTTAAGACAACCTAGGACACTTCAAAATCTAATTCTTTGATACCAAGTTTGTCACGACCCGAGAGTACATCCGAATTGTAAACACGGGACAAGGAACTCCGAGAGATCCAAAGTTGACCCATGGCATAAGCATATATAACTTCATTCACATAAAGCGTAAGATTAAACATAAAACATAGTGGAAACATAAACATATTATATCATAGTATAACCATCGGGTAGTATTATACATACATATCAGCTGAATACTACATATGGTCTGAAAGCCTTTATCACATAAGATAGGCTGATGGGACAACATCCCCAACTAACCCGGAAAAATGGAAACAAAAGAACATCATCAATATCTAGACATATAGCCCTCAGAACATGAGGACTCACCAACAAGCTGGTAGCTAACTCTGAGATGGACTACTGATGGAGATGAGCCTGAAAATCGGGTCTTGTATCATGAAATGATACAGCATAGAAAGTACGCGGTCAGTACGTAGAATGTACCGAGTATACAAGCTAAGTAAAACGGACATTTAAAACATTTGAAACTCATAAAATGAACATAAAAGAAGGACAACATACTCATAACATAAATATCGTAATATAACATAAGGCTCAAGGTTTTCAAAATATTTGTAATGCAATCATAATAATAATCAGAAGAGAAAATCTTTATTGAACATGAATTGAGCCAATATACATAATCATAAACATGAATAAGTCATGAGGAACAGTGGGAGACTTCTCTTAACCGACATACCTCATATGAGCACACATGGAGCCCGACTTGTAAACCTAGTCGGGAGGCCGTTCGTACCTTGCCAAGGGTAGAACCATGAAAGTGTGATATCACCATGAAGAGGGCCATTTAGTTCAGGACAGTCACCATGGAGGTCCCAGCATACCTACGGTGTCACATAGTTTATGAGATCCGGGGCAGAACCTAGGCCCCGAACCTACTCGGTATCAATGCTACTCCCAAAACATATATAGTGCTCATAGTATATCATACATGAGTTCATGGGATAGTTAATTCATGATAATCATAAACATTCTTATAAATACGTGAACTAGCCATGAATCAAAGCCCGTGAATTGGCCAAAACATAAATTCATAATTCATAGGATCCATGCATACTTGTAGATCATAAATATAACTCTTAAATCCTCAAATCATGATGGGTCATTGAATATATTCATATTTCAAATCATGTATCATGTTGGGTTTGTAAATATCAACAATTAAAGAGTAGATCATAAATCGATTAATCATAGATTATGCATAATTAGGTCTAATTTGGTAGAAATCAAAATTAATAGTTTATGTAAGTAAAACAATTGTAAAACCTAATCAAATCTATAAAAATATAATGTAAATAATAAATCATAAAGACCCATTAGCAAATCATTAGATTTTCACAAAATTGAATTCAAACGCCAAGAGATTTTTGATAGATTTTCATAAATTAATAGAGAATGGGCATGGGTGTGACGGAAACACCCATTCGTAACCCTACATACCTAGGTAAGATTATATTCTAAAGTTCTTGAATGCCCAAGGATGAATTGATAGGGAAAAGCTTGAGGAATAGCTTGATCTCTCCAAAATTTCTCTCAATATGCATGCATGAGAATGGCTTAAGAAAAAAGGGCTTAACCTATCTTAACATACCCAAAAGAATACCCAAAACGATGTAGTTTAGGGCCTTAAAGCATAGAAAGATCGAAAATACCCTTAATGAAACTTCCCTGAAAAGCTGCCTAGATCGACCCAACGAGCGTACCAATGAGTCGTCGGATGCGACGACGACTCATGGTATGGCTCGTCATATGCACTGCCCAGGCCCTGATCCCGGATTAAAACCACGACTAGACAGGATGACTCGTCCTTTGGTCCAACAGATTGTTGAGTCGATCGTTGCTTGTCCCCTTCACAAAACTAAACTTCCTTACCACGAGCCTCACCACGACTCGGTTGCTTCCAGTGTGTCGTGGTCTTGATCCATTACATGCACTGAAAATCCTTGCAACCAAACGACGACCAGTGACTACAGATCGTCACTTCTCACCACGAGTTGTTTGACGACCCGTGGTATCCCCATCATCTAAGCCCAGCCTTTCCTACGACTGTCAAGAACAACTCGTTGTTCCAAGCAACGAATCATTGCATCATCTCCACTACCACCAGGACTTCCCATCACCACGACTGCATACAACGACCCATGGTTTGATACCACGAGTCGTTATGTCGCCCATTCTGCGATATTTTCCCAATTTCGACTGTTTTCAACTTTTGATTCCTGGGTCTACTCTTAGGCACTTTCGGGGTAAAACCATATCTCCCCCTTGGGAACATTCGTCCTCAAATGTAGGAAACAAGTACAAAACAGAAACATGCAATAACCATATTCAAATACTAATCATTTAAACCGAAAACTAACGTTATGACTACCTTCAATTCATATCACATAACTGAACTGATCTCATGCTTCACATACACATCCATAAACATAAAAGAAACTTGATCACATGAACTGAACATGAAAATTAAATAGAGAGATAGAGTACAACTGATACCTCAAGTTAAAATTGAGCCGGTAGAGAATAAATGTGGGTATTTAGCCATCATATCCACTTCAGCTTTCCACGTAGCTCCTTCAACATGTTGATTACTCCACAAGACTTTAACTGAAGCTACTTCCTTATTCCTTCGCTTTCGAACCTGACGATATAATATTTCCACCAGGACTTCCTCATAGCTAAGGCTATCTTTTACACCACCCACCGGAACTACTAAAGTTGGATCGCCCAAACATTTCTTCAATAGTGATACATAAAACAAAGGATGCACGGAAGATAACTCTGAGGGCAAGTCCAACTCATATTGTACCTTACCAACTTTTCTCATAATCTAGTAGGGACCAACATAACGGGGAATGAGTATTCCTTTCTTCCCAAACCGCATGACTCCTTTCATGGGAGATACGTTCAGAAATATCCAATCGTCTACCTCGAACTCTAACTCTCTCCTCCTCACATCAGCATATGACTTTTCGCGACTTTGAGCGGTTTTTAGCCTATCCCTTATCAACTGAACCTTCACCATAGCCTCATGAACCAAATCTGGCCCTATCATAGCTTCCTTACTGACCTAAAATCATCCGATGGGTGATCATTTCATGATACAGATCCAGGTACTCAGACTCAGCTTGCAGTAGAAATGTTCAGACTTGATTAGCTAGTAGGGGTGAGTCCTCATCTTTCAAGGAGTAGAGTTCTACTTTATTTCAATTCTCCTACTTTGTTTTAGTTTCAAACTTTGGAGTTAGCCGGGGGCTTGTCCCAGTAGCTCATCAGTTAGTAGAGGCTTTTAGACATAGAGTTTGTATATTCAGCTTTGCGACTCAACGTTGTGATATTTTCATTTTATTTATGTCTTATGTTATATATAGACTTCCACTTATCCATGGTTATGGTTTAATTTCCACTTGTTTATGCTATTAAGTCTTGCTATGTATGTGTCATGTGTTAGCTTGGAGCCATTCGTGGTTCTGGGTCCCATATCTCGATCCAGGGTTCGGGTCATGACAGAATGTCCTTTAGCTAATCATTTGTGGATTTATCCTTCTTAAGCAGCTCGGCATCATGCTATCCAACTTTGAGGGTCCAACATCACCCTCATGAGCCATGGAAGGAACATATACACCATCGCGGTCTTTGCGGTAGCCATCATTTTTTCTCTATTCACCTTCTCACTCATGACCTCTACTCCTATACCTATATCCATTTCTATTGTAATTGTCTATATACTAGTTCCAACCTTGATTTTCAGAACCTTGGCGCCAAGTGTCCTATCCAAACCCTTGGGCGTTAGCCCGAAAATCCGCTACCTAATTTTCCAAAAAGTTTGCCTCCTCCTCAAAATCAGATTGTTCAAACCCTGGTTCCTAACCCTGGATCCCACTACATTCACCTTTTGTGCTACAGAGCCCATAATATGTTTATTGAGCAGGTCTAAAGATGACCTCATTCGAGCCAACTCTTGATCACGCTCCTCCTTTTTTATGCGTTGGTCCGCAGTCATCCTGATAGCGTATGTACCTACAGCCGCTTCAACTTTCCTTGTGTGACGGGATCTATTGGTTTTGGTCACTCGGTCTAGTATAATAATTGCTTGCTCCCACGAGTGACTCATTAGTGCTCCTCCTGCCAATGTATCTGCTACAGCTTTCGTGCTATTGTTCAAAGACCCACAAAAAATTTCCAGCAAACTGTTATTAGGAATATTATGGTTTGGGCACTTTGTTAGCTTCTTCTTAAATCTCAGCCATGTCTCATGCAGTGCCTCCATCTTCAATTGTCAAAAATTATAGATATCACTTTTTAGCTGTAGCATCTTGGAAGGTGGGATGAACCTTTCTAAGAAGGCTTGTTTTAGCTCCCTCCAGTTGGTAATGGAGTCATTGGGAAACTCCGATAACCATAGAGTTGCCTCTCCAGATAGAGAAAATGGGAAGAGCCTCAACTTGATGGAATACTGACTTACACCTAGAAATCTGTATGCCTTGAAAATCCCCACAAAATTCATCAATTGCATATTCACATCATCAGTTGCATGACCACTAAACACCCCTTTCATATTGAGCAACTTGATCAAGGTGCTAGTGATATCAATTTTTTCCCCAACAAGTAAAGGTGGTGGCACAATGGCTCTGCTTGACCCGGCTTTATTAATATCCAAGTCCTCATCATCGTCAAATTGAGGAGCATATCTATGGCCTTTGTTACCCTATCTATGTCTGTCAGCATTTTCCACCACTCCCTGGGGATCATCGGCTCACTGAAGTGCAACTTGCCGTGCTAACTCTACCTGACGAGCCTTAGTGGCTAGTGTAGCTTGCGTCTATTCGGGGGTTTCGTTGTGCTCCATATTTCATAGTGTCCTTTCAAGCTCTAGATCAAGAGGGATCAAGGAGTTTCTGCTTCGCCGAGTACCTGGAATTCACCAAGCGGCAACATGCGGGTGTCCAAAAATAAAAGAAATATATAAATGAGGAAATAACGTTTGAAAGTTAAACACAAGCAATTAATCTAACCTAAGTCGTATTTCCCGACAACGGTGCCACTTTTGATGATGCTCAAATCATACCCCTGTAAAAGTATGACGCGACATTATCAATAAAAAAAAACCAACTAGGTTGGGATCGATCCCATAGGGAATATTGTCAGGATGTAGAACAATGCAAATATTTATTCTTTTAGCATATGGGGGGTTTCAATGCAAGAATTAAGTAAGAGTATTGTAAATTGATGTTGTTTTCAAGTTTATGCAAGTAACTAGGGAAGTGTTCCCCATGGGTTCATAATAACTTTGAGTTATTACATTAGTGATCTATCCCCAACATACATAGCCTACAGAAATGATAACATAGATTCACCCAAACAACTGGTTCGTTCCTATTGGATGACTATACTCAATTACCGAATTAGGTATCTTGAGTGTTTTCACGTTGACCATTATCAACTATTCCAAATTAACTATCATGCGACCACGGCTCAAGTTATTCAATGAATCATAAAGTTCAAGACTTTGTTGTTCTTTTCTTTTTCTAATCTTTACCTTTCTAGGTTCAAGCTAGTGGAGAATTGGGGCAAGTCCTAATGTTGCACATCGTTAAGAAATGTTTATGATGAACAGATGAACAATACAAGCATGTGTATAAGTTTAGAATCACGTTTATGATAACGCTAATTAGTTAATTTACCATGGTTCCCACAACATTAGTTGTGGAGGTTCTACCCTCTCATGTTGTAAGCGAAGAATTAGAATTCTTAGACAAGAACATAATTAGAAACTTACAATGATAATTGAAATAAAACCCACTTGATTATTGCAAAAATTCAACTAAGAACGATCCAAGAACAATGAATAAATCTCCAAGAATATTGACAAGAGAACTCAAAAGTGTTATTCTCCTCTCAAAAAGTTGAACTCTCTACTAAAATAACCTAGAAAAGTATTTATACAAATAATCAGAAACTTTTCCTAAATTAATAGGGAAACTGATTAAACTGTCACCACCTTCTCCTACGACTCATACCCTCAACCTATGAGTCATAGCTTCCACTTGTACAATGCTTAGCAGCTTTGAAATCTTCTAAGTCCTGAGAGCTTGTACGACTCGTACGATGCTGTTACGGGGCGTACATTCCTATCGTGGTCTAATTTTGTAAATTCTAGCATTCTCTAAATATTTCCATGAGTGCATTGGTGAAACTCGTACCTTGATCTTTTGACTTGTGGTATCCTCTCATACCCTGAGATCTACCAATCCAACTTTGTTCTGAAGTTCACCACGTCTCCTTAGTACACATCGTATGTAGTCAATACAACTTGTTGTTGCTACCCGTACTAGGAGGCTAGTCAAGTGTATCTATCTGTATTTTTCCACGACTGCTCTGGTACGGCTCATACCAAGATTATACGGCCCGTACCAAGAGTCGTACTTTGGCTTTGTTTTGCATAGGTCTTCTGGAATTTATCACGAATCACAGTACGGCTCATACCATCAAGGTAACTCGTACTAAGGCCTGTATTTACCCTTTTTCTGCACTCTTTTCCCTTCTTCCACAAATTTCATTTCCAACACCTAATTTCCCTAAAAAAAAGCAAAAGTGTATCATATCTATATAAACACACCTAAGACCATGCATATTTTCTTAGTTTTAAGCGTCGAAAGTGTTGTAAACCCACAATACATCAGGAACTCCATGGAGTCTAACTAACTCCAGGATGTATAGTCTAGCATAATCATCTACTGAGTCTGTGGTCTTAACTGATACGAAATATGTTGACTTAGTTGTTCTATCTACAATCAACCAAATTGAGTAACGATGTTGGCGCGTACGTGGTGGACTTGTAATAACACGTGGACTTGTAATAAAATCCAGTTAACTTCTTCCCACTTCCTAATAGGAATGCTAATATCCTGAGTCATACCCTCGGGTCTCTGATGTTCAACCTTGACCTGTTGCAAATTTGGATCCTTAGCCACAAACTCTGCAATGTCCTTCTTCATTCCATTCCACCAGTAGACTTCTCGTAGATCACGATACATTGGTGGAACCTGGGTGGATAGAGTACCTGGTGTTGTGGGCCTTCATTAATATTTATTGCCTCAAATCATCTACATCGGGAACACATAACCTGCCTTGATAATGGAGTACACCATCTTCCCTTTTGGATAATTCTTCCACCTCTTTCATTAGGGCTGCTTCTTTCAACTTAAGTAGAATTTGGTCTTTATCCTGCTTTGACTTAACCTCAACCACCAGGGAGGATTCTGACCCGTTCTGGACTACAACTCCTCCTTCTACTGAATCAACTAACTGGACCCCTAACCGAGCCAGTCTGCGAATATCCTTTGCCATCACTTTTTTATCCTTCTCTACATGAGCAGCACTCCCTATAAACATTCTTCTGAGGCATCACACACTACATTGTCCTTTCCCGGGTGATACAACACACTCATATCATAGTCTTTTAGCAACTCCAACCACCTTCTCTGACGCAGATTCAAGTCCTTCTGCCGGAACACATACTGTAGGCTCTTTTGGTCAGTAAAAACATCCACATGAACTCCATAAAGGTAGTTCCTCAAAATATTCAAGGCAAATACTACTGCTACCAGTTCAAGATCGTAGTTAGATAGTCCTTCTCGTGAACCTTCAGTTTTCTAGAAGCTTAAACTATCACTTTACCATGCTACATCAAACACAACCAAGTACAACTCTGGAGGCATCAAAATAGATCACGAACCTGTCTAATCATTCTGGTAAAGTCAAAAGTGGGGTTGTAGCGAGTCGAGTCTTCAACTCCTGAAACCTCTTCTCACATTCATCAAACCACTGAAACTTCACCTTTTTTTTGAGTTAATCTGGTCAAAGGAGAGGCAATGGAGGAAACCCTTCTACGAATCATCTATAATAATCTACTAGGACAAAGAAACTCCCGATGTCTGATGGAGAAGTAGGTCTAGGCCAGTTCTTAACTGGCCGTTATCTTTTGGGAACTACCTGAATATCCTTATTGGAGACAACATAACTGAGGAATGCAATTTATTTTATCCATAATTCACACTTGCTAAATTTAGTGAACAACTGGTGGTCCCTAAGAGTCTGTAACACTATCCTCAAATAGTCTGCATGCTCCTCCTCTATTCTAGAGTAAACCAGAATTTCATCAATAAAGACAACAACGAACATATCCAAGTACTGTTTGTATACCCTGTTCATCAGATTCATAAAAGCTGCAGAAGCATTGGTTAGTCCAAAAGACATAACTACGAATTGGTAGTGACCATACCGAGTTATAAAGGCTATTTCTAGAATGTCACATTCCCTGACCATGAGCTGGTGATATCCTGATCTGAGATATACCTTGGGAAAAAAAACTAGCTCCCTGAAGTTGGTTGAACAAGTCATCAATTATAATACCCCAAAAACCCTAAGATCAGACTTGAGAGTTGAAATAGAGGAAATAAGATTTTCAGCACCAGGTCACAAGACGAGTCGTCCAGTGACCCATAGGGTGCACCACGAGTCACTAAGTGACTCCTGGGGAGGAGTTGGGATTTGGCTGAAATTTTGGAGTTTGAGGCCGACCATGGGACCACGAGTCGTCAGGTGGTCCGTGGTCTAGTATCGAATAAGGGATGAAGGATTTGGGTAGTATGGGTAACGACTTGGTCACCATGAGTTGTTGGGTACACCACAATTCATGGTGTCCCTCATGGTGACCCTCAGAAGGCAGAGTCCAGTGCAGGTGACGGAAGGTGACCACGTGTCGTGGTCAGGGACGATGGGTCGTCCAATCCCTCACTGGGACTGGCTGTATGTTCTTCCCTACAAATTTATTAAGGGCTTTTCCGTAATTTCTAAGTTCCTAAGGCCTAAACTTCATCATTATAATCTCATAATAGAGTTTTTTAAGAGGGGTAAGTTCATTCTAGGCTTATTCATCTCCATGCATGCAACCTAGAGCCTTCTATGAAGATCAAGTTTGAGAGATTTCACCAAATTCTCTCCAATTCCCTTTAGGTTTTCAAGTAGGTGTGTGAATTCGATTTACCCAGATATTTGAGGCTATGAATGAGAGTTCCTTTCACTCTCATGCTCAAAACTCTTCTCAATTTCCATGGATTTTAATTCTAGATTAAAGTTTCACGATCTATGGGGTTTATTTCAATTCTTGTGAAATTCTCTATGATCTATTTATGGGTCAATTCCTTTCACATATTAAATCATATATTATGATCTATGGGTAGATTTTATTACTATCTGCAATATAAATTTACATATTTGAATGTAAATCCAATTATGCCCAATTACGTATGTTCTTATGAAAAGTCAAGTTATGATTTCATTATGATCTTGCTATAAATTAGCCCAATTATGATTTATGCCTTATGATATGATTCTCTCATGTACTTATCATGGATTTATGAAATATCAAGGATATACATGTTATGCATGAATTTCATGATTTATGGACTTATGATTATGGCTGACACGGGCCTTATTACATGGCTAGTTCACGTATTTCAAGCATGCTTATGACTAATATGATTTAAACTAGCCCATAAATATCATGTATATTTCCCCTACAATGATATGGGCACTATATATATATTTTGGGAGTAGTATTTAACACTAACTAGATTCGGAGTCTAGGCATACCCTGAGTCTCAGAACTACGTGCCAATGTAGCCATGATGGGACCTCCCTTGAGACTGTCCCCTTTTTCCCATATGGTCTTTTTATGAGTGATATCATGCCTCTTTTCATAGTTCTACTCTTGGAAAGGACGAACACCCTCCCGACTAGGGGTTTACAGGTTGGGCTCCATGTGTGCTCATACAAGGTATGTCGATTATAAGAATCTCCCATTGTTCCTCATGATTTATGCATGGTTATGTTTATGTTACTTTGGCTCAAGTCATGTTTAATGAATCTTTTCTCCTATTACTATGATTATGACTGATTTATGAATATTTTGAAAACCTTGAGCCCTTATGTTACATTATGATATTTGGGTTATGATCATGTTGTCCTACTCTTATGAACTTTTATGTATTTTAATTATATGATTTTACTTATCTTGTATACTCAGTGCATTCCAAGTACTGAACTCATAATCTATGTTGTATCGGTTCATGATACAGGTCTGAGGGATCAGTCTCGGCAGTGTCATTCGCCCCTGCTTCCCTCTCTAACCTGTCCAGCCAGTGTTTGTAAGTCCTCATCCTTCGAGGATGTTCAGTAATTATAGATTGTTATGTTCCTTTCAGTTTCAGACTTTGTCGAGCTAGTTGGGGGTGCTGTCCCATCAGTTCATCAGTAGTTAGAGGCTTTTCAAACATTATGTATAACTCAGCTTGTCATTGTTGATTTAGTTCTAGCTTGATATAGATATATGTATATTAAACTTCCACTTTATGATGTTTTGTTTAGAGGTTATTTTCATGTCATGGGTCGACTTGGAGCCTCTCAGGGTTTTTGGTCCCGAGAATGGCAACGGAGATAGGCACCAACAGGCCCCACCAGCCCATGAGGAGCATGTACCCGAGATAGTTTCCCACGCTGAGTTTAGGGAAGCCATTCAAATTCTAGCTCAGGCCTTGACCTCCAGGTCAATCAGCAGGCGGTAGCACATGTCCCTCAGAACGAGAATGCGGCGACGACAAGAGTTAGAGATTTTCTGAGGATGAACTCTCTGGAGTTTCTTGGGTCAAAGGTGGATGAGGATTCACATGAGTTCATTGATGAGGTTATGAAGATCATCCAGATCATGGGGGTGACCAGAGAGGAGGGCACCGATATAGCCTCGCATTAGTTGAAAGGGGTTGCGCACATCTGGTTCAAGCAATGGAAGGATAGCAGGGCAACTGGAGCAGGCCTTATTGGTTAGGAGGTATTTTATGTTGCATTTATGGATTGGTTCTTCCCTCGTGAGATGAGGGAGATTAAAGCAGCGGAGTTTGTGAACCTAAAGTAGGGTAACATGACAGTCCTGGAGTATGCTTTGGAGTTCACTCGTTTGTCAAAGTATGCACTAGAGCTAGTGGCTGATCAGAGAGCTCGGGTGAGCAAGTTTGTATATGGAGTGGAATACTACCTGGACAAGGATTGTAGGATCGCCATGCTTCATCAGGATATTGATTTTTCTCGGATGGTTTTGCACGCCTAGCAGATGGAGGCGGTGCATCTGAGAGAGAGAGATACCAAGAGGGCTAGGAAATAGAGTGTTGCGTTCACTCAGTAGAGATCCGATGGAAATCACCACCCTCAGTTCCAGCAAAGGTCGTCAGCCTTGGCACCATCATCAGCCAGTGTCCTGTCCAGACTCAGTCGTGATCAAAGAGGTAGAGCGATAGGCTTGAGGGGCCAGGGATGAACAACGGGAGATTGTACTTTCCCAGCTTGTATGTAGTGTGGCAAGAATCACCCAGGGAGGTGTTTAGTTAGCTCAGACGCTTGTTTCGGGTGTGGAAAACTCGGACACAGACTTAGGGATTGCCCTTCGGCCAGATCAGGTGATGTTGGAGTCTCCCGTATCCCAGCCGCTAGTTTGGTGGCTCTGGAAGCACGTCCCTTCCAACAGGGTGCTTCTACTAGCTCAGCTGGCGGCTAGTGCCAAAACAGGTTCTATGCACAACTAGAGATGGATCACCCAAACACTTCTTCAAAAGCGATACATGAAACACAGGATGCACAGAAGCTAATTCTAAAGGCAACTCCAACTCATAAGCCACCTTGCCAATGCATCTCACTATCTGATACGGGCTGACAAAGCGGAGACTATGTTTCCCTTTCTTTCCAAAACGCATCACTCCTTTCATGAGAGACACCCTCAGAATTACCCAGTCATCGACTACAAATTCTAATTCTCTTCTTCTCATGTCCGCATAAGACTTTTGGCGTGTTACACCCCGTAAATTCTTGACATGTAGATGGCCTACTCGCATGTTGGTTAAGAGTTTTAGAATGCCATACATGCTAGAAAAAGGCCCGAGGAAATACCGGACGAGCGCCGCATCGAACCATCACAGGAGGAGGCCGGGCAGACCCCCTCGGCGATGGCAGCGTGCCACGGAGGAAGCCCCTCCGCGATGGCCAACGTGCCACGGAGGGGTGTGTCTAGGCCAAAGTATATAAAGCCCCACTTCGGTTTTTTATTTCATTTTCCACTCTTAACTTTCAGAAAACAACCAGAGAGAAGAGGGAGACAAGGGTTTGATATAAATTCCGTCCGATTACGCCATCAAACGCAGTCTAAACTCAAATTAACTCCGAATACCGAAGTATAAAGCTGCAGAGAACATTCCTGCGAAGTTAGTTTCGCGAAATTCGGCCGGCAAATCGTCGTCCTACCGAGCTAAGGTAAGTGGAATTGCTCCAAATTAGTATCAATGTACTCTTAGCCTTAAAGTGAGTATTCCTCCCTTCTGGACTTCTGAGAAATAGCGAGTTCTCGGATGTTTTTCAATTAGTCAAAGTTTGGGCTATATATATATTTAAAGTAGTATTTTCTTCCATAATATCGATGAATTTAGTTCTAATTGCTATGAATATGAATGCAGCTGGAAAGAATAGGTGAAAATTATCCGAGTTACGCCAGATACTCAGAAAGCTAACAGACAAGGTATGTAAAGTCAGTTTCTTCGGCAAGCTAGTAGTTCCGGTATAGCCAAATAGTTCAAGTTCCAGTAGAATGTTTCAGAAGCCGCATATTATGTTTAGTATGAATTTTAGTATGATGTTAGAAACATCATGTTATGCATAGCATGAAACTTACTAGCACGATATCAATTCTAGTAGAAAGTTTCAGAAACAGTACAGCATGTCCAGTATGTAATTTAGTGAGGTATGTCAGGACATTATTATGTTAAGCCGAAACTTAGTAAAGCAATATAAGTTCCCGTAAAGTATTGCAGAAATAGAATAGTAGCTTAAAATGAATTATAGAAAGCATGTTAGAAATAGTAAGTCATGTTTACCATGAAACTTAGTTATACAACATGATTCTCAGCAAAAATATTATATCTTGTTTCAGTATCAGATTCAGTACAGTATGACAGAAATTATATATATACCATTATTAGTTTCAGCATGTATTGTATATATACGCATTATTATCATTAGTTTCAGCATGTATTATATACATGCACATTATTATCACTAGTTTCAGCATGTAGTATACGCAGTTAGTATTACTAGCTGAGACTTGACTATATTGTTTTGGGTTGGATTACCTAGCATTCATGACCGTCCTAGGGTTAATAGTTGTATCGACTCGTCCGCCAGAGGGAGAGGATACATCGTTCTACTGAGTGGCATGCCGTCCCCTAGGGGACGAAGATGGGATGCCAGTTCACCATATTTTTCCTTGGTCAACTTTTATACACCCCCGTCGAGCGGGTACGCTCGGGTGTTGCTTCAGGAGTCCTTCGGACTCAGGTACAGTTATAGTCAGGGGCTCAGCGGGCCCAAGTACATACCCAGGGGACCAGCAGGATGCTTATAGTTACTATGGGAGATGGGATGACCGGGGTAGGGGTATAGATTGCGTGTTGGTTGTACCTCCCGGCTTATG
>JACEIK010002076.1:180943-192823 GCA_018107945.1 Datura stramonium | reverse complement strand
AAAAGTCATCAAAACCTACAAAACAAAGACTAATCATGTTGGTTAGCACATATCTTTACATTCATATAAAATCACATGAAAATGTATAAAATAACTTAGACAACAAGACTAATTTAAATTATAAAGCGTATCTCGGGCATGCTATTTTTGCCCGTGATCAGTTGGTTCGACTTATGGCGGTGTTATTGTTCAGGATGGACCAGAATCGTCTTTGGTGGTTGATTTAAAAGCTAGATAAGACGAGGACTCTATCTTGGTGAAATTGAAGAAAGCTGTTCAAAATTAGAAAGTAGAGGTTTTCTCTAAAAGGGGAGATAGTGTGTTTCAATACTAGGGTTGCTTATGTGTTCCCAATGTTGATGATTTTGAGGGAACGGATATTACACAAGGCTCATGGATCTAGATATTTTATATATCCAAGTGACACCAAGATGTACCATAAACTACAAGAAGTTTATTGGTGGAATGGCATAAAGAAGGACAATGCAGAATTTGTAGTTAAGTGCCCAAACTGCTAGCAAGTAAAGGTTGAGCATCAGAGACCGAGAAGGATGCTTCAGGATATCAATATCACTACTTGGAAGTGGGAAGAAATCAATATGGACTTCATAACAGGTTTGCCTAGAGCTCGTCGACAATATGACTCCATTTGGGTTGTTGTAGATAGGTTGTCTAGAGCCGCTCATTTTCTACCAATCAAAACCACAGCTTCAACGGGGGATTATGCCAAACTATACATTCCAAAGCTAGTTCGGTTGCATGGACTGCCTTTGTCCATCATTTCAGACAGGGGTACCTAATTTACCTATCAGTTTTGGAGGTCGTTTCAAAAAGGACTGGGTACTCAGATTAAGATTAGCATAGCATTTCACCTGCAAATGGATAGTCAAGAGGAGCGGACAATTTAGACTCTCGAGAACATATTGAGAGCATGCGTGATTGACTTCAAGGGCAGTTGGGATGACCATTTTCCTCTTATTGAGTTTTTATACAATAAGAGCTACCATTCCAGCATTCAGATGGCTCCGTTTAAGGCTCTCTACTGGTGGAGATGTTGATCACATATTGGTTGGTTTGAAATTGGTGAAGCTACGATGATAGCATCGGATTCAGTCCACGTGGCTATGGAGAAGGTTCAGCTCATACGGGACAAATTAAAAATAGCTCAAAGTCGCCAAAAGTCCTATGCTGATGTGAGAAGGAGAGAACTCGAGTTCAAATTGTATAATTTGGTGTTTCTAAAGGTGTCTCCCATGAAGGGAGTGATGCGGTTTGGTAAGAAAGAAAAACTCAGCCCTCGTTATGTTGGCCCCTACCGTATTGTGGAACAGGTTGGAAAGGTGGCATATGAATTGGAGTTTCCCTCAGAATAGCTTCTGTACATCCTGTATTCCATGTATCTCTCTTAAAGAAGTGTTTAGGTTATCTAGCTCTAGTTGTCCCGGTGGAGACTGTCGGTGTGAAAGACAACCTTAGTTATGAAGAGGTTCTGATGGAAATACTAGATCGTCAGGTTCGAAGGATAAGGAACAAGGAAGTAACTTCAGTTAAGTTTTATGGAGGAATCCGCATGTTGAAGGAGCTACGTAGGAAGCCGAAGCAGACATGATGGCTAGATACCCATATTTATTCTCTATCGAAGTTCCATCTTGAGGTATTAGTTTTCGCCCTAGTACTCTATTTAGTTTTCACGTTCAGTTCATGTGCCCCAGTTTCTTTCACATATGTGGATGTGTATATGATTCATGAATTCAGTTCAGCCATGCAGTTTAAATCGGAGTTAGTCATTTCGTCAGTTTTCAGTATGTTTGATCGATATTTGTGTATGATGATTGCGGTTCTCTGCTTTTTTGTATGATTTTAAAATTTTGAGGACGAATGTCCCCAAGGGGAAGATATTGTTATACCCCAAAATCCCAAAGATCAGACCGAGGGTTGAAATTAAGAAAAACTGAAAATATGGCACCAAATCACATAACTAGTCATTCTGTGACTCATGGGGGTAACCACGAGTCATTAGGTGACTCGTTGTGAGGAGTTGGCTTCAGTTTTGGAACTTGTTTTTTGAAGACACCGCGGCATGACCATGAGTCATGGTTAGACTCCATGACTCCTTAAGTCAGTCGTGGCCAAGGGGAATTAAAAGGGGAAGTTTAAGTGGCAGTGTACCCAACGGTTGGACCCCACGAGTCGTGGTTAGACACCAAGATTCGTTGGGATGGTCATGGTTAGGTTTGGTCAAGGGACTATGGTTTTTTTTAGTGGAGACCACAAGAGGTGACCACGAGTCGTGGTCACCAACCACGATTCATTAAGTCCCTCATGGGGCCCTCGTGAGGAAGATGGATTGTGCACACGACGGTTGATTACATGACTCGTGACCTTGGACAACGACTCGTCTAGTCCCTCATTGGGACTGGCAGTCAGTTTTTAACTGCAAATTTATTTAGCATATTATCGTCATTCCTAAGCCCTAGGATCTTATACTGCATTGTTTTAAGCTATTTACAGGGTGTATTAAGATAGGTTAAGCCATTATAGCCTATTTAAAACTCATGCATGCAAAGTTCAAGAGTATAGAGGGTGATCAAGTATAAAACCCCAAGGTTCTTAATCAATTGTTCTTCAATTCATCTCGGGCAAGTAAGGAAGTGATACAATCCAAATCTCTCAGGTATGTAGGGTTATGAATGGGCCAATCTGTTCACACCTATTCCCAATCTATCTCTAATTCATGAAATTCCTATGATGATTCTATGTGGTTTTAACCCAATGCATGAAATTCGTAATTCTCTACATGGGTACGATTTAAATGATTTTTTATAACTGAATTATGAATTATGGGCAAGTTTTACGTTGTTTTCATAAAAAAATCATGTTTCAAGCTTTATGAATTTAATTTTCCCACTTATGAGAAGTTTATGAAAGTTGAGATTTATGAAGAATGTTCATGTATTATGAGGTATTAATGATGAAAAGTATGTTTTCAAGTTACCCATGTTTATAATCATGTTTTCAAGCGAACTGAGTATTTTCAAGCATGCTGAAGTAATGGGCAATGCCCACATGTTCAAGTATGATTTATGATTTATGATTTATGATATGGATTTCATGATGGATCGATTTATGATGTTGGCTGATTTATGGGCCCTTGATTTATGGCTACACATGTTTGAAAAAGGGGATCAACAATGTTAATGTTTATTTGGCCATGAATCTCCTAAATGATGTTTATGATTTAGTACGAGCCTAATGTGCATGTTTTTGGGAGCAATTTCTAGCACCGAGTAGCTCGGTGTTTAAAGGAATACGCCAGTGTTTCATAACTATGTGCCACCTAGGTTTATGTTGATACATTACAATGTTAATAGATCCCCTCTCTTGTGATATCACATAATGCACGTCCCTTGCCTGGCAAGCCTGGGACGGCTCTGCCCACTTGGGTGAGATAGTTGGGGCATCATGTACGGCTCTACCATGATGGTGTTGGTTATTAAGATTCCTCTCATTATTATGCATGTTTTTATGCATTATTATGTTTATGTCATTTTGGCTCAAGTTACGATATACAAAGTTTCTCTTATGACTATGATAATGAATGGATTACGAATGTTTACAAAACCTTGAGCCTTATGTTACATTATGATATTTATGTTATGAGCATGTCATCCTACTCTTATGAACTGTATTTTAAAATGTCCATTTTACTTACCTTGCATACTCAGTACATTTCACGTACTGATCGCATACTCTATGTTGTATCGTTTTATGATACAGGCTTCGATCTTCAGACCCAGCACCTTCATTAGCTTGTTCTCGGAGTTAGCTTCCAGTTTATTGGTGAGTCCTCATCTTCCGAGGACTAGTTGATATCAGTTATCCTTTATGTTCAGTTTTCCAGACTTGTCGGGTTAATTGGGGGTGTTGTCCCATCAACCCATCAAATATATAAGCGGCTTTTCGATTATGTGTAGTATTCAGCTATCATGTATGAAGTGCGTATTGCTTTCCATGTTATGTTATGATTATGCTTTCTCCATGTTATCATGTTGAGTATTCCACTTTACTGGATTGAGATAGGTGTATGTTCATGCCATGGGTCGACTTGGAGTCTCTTGAGACTCGTTGTCCCGTGTTGCGATCCGGGTCTACGTTCGGGTTGTGACACCTTTCCAAGGGCATGGACTATGAAGGTGTGATAGCACTCATGGATTGCCCATTCGGTCACGCGAGACACTCTTGTGGAGGACCCCATCATGACTACCGTGGTATATAATTCTGAGACCTGGATGTGCTGGAAACCCGACCAACTCGATTTTAAATACTACTCTCAAAATATATATAGTACTTATATCATAAGTGTGAAATATGGGTTTTACGTAGGATAGTTTAAATCGTAAAATTTATAACTATCTTAATATATGTGAACTTGCTATGAAATCAATACTAATGATCGGCCATGATACATAAACTTGAGATTCATGAAATTCATGCATAATTGGGGTCAATCATCATAACTTGAAGATAGAGATTCATGAGAGTTTTGCATGTAAATCATGTAGTTATAATCATAAAACATAGATTAGATCATGAGAGAATCCAAATTACAAGAGAACATGGAGTTTTTTATCAAATTGAGTCTTGCACTAGAAATTCATAATTTGAGACTTGAAGAATTGAAATCATATAATTGAACTTGTAATTGGTCATTCATGACCCTACATACCTATCTTGAAGAGTTCCATGACTTGATTTGGAGATCGAAGAGAATTTGAGAAGAAAAAGATGAAGAATACTAGCATTTCCTTGAGAGGTGATTTCTAACTTACGGTGGTTAAAGAGAATGAGGGATTAGGCTAAGTATAACCTCTTAATCAACCCATTAGAAATCTTAAAATGACATCACTTAGGACTTAGAAGCATAGAATTTTACTAAAATACCCTTAAACTACCGCATTAAAATCTACCCGGCCAGTACCAACAATCCATACAACGACTCGTTGGTTCATCCAATGATCCGTACTATCAATCATTTTCACCTAATCTTTCCTGGAACAGTTCTATGACTCTCATCCGATGATCCTCCAATGGCCCATCCTATAACTCTACGACATATACATTTAGTCATCGTTTCTGGGTCTAACTTTCACCACTTTCTAATATCCTCAGGATGGGTAAACCAAAGACCCGTTCCATGGGTCATTCTGTGTCCTGGTGCCAGTTTTCTGCTAGTTTTTGCTTCATATCTAGGATCTGATCTTAGGATCTTTTGGGGTGTTACATTATCTCCCCCTTGGGAACGTTTGTACTTGAATGAAGACTAACTAAGCTGAAAGATAGGGAAAGAGCTACAATTCAAGAACTGAAAACTAAACACCCTATACTGATGGAGCGACTGACTCCGAACTGAGATACATGACTGACTGAATTCATGAAACAAACATGCATGCTAAGACATGAAAGGAACTGGGAGACATGAACTTGATGTGAAGCTGAATAGAGTGCTAAGGAGGAAACTAGTACCTCATGATGAAACTGAGATGGAAGGGAAGAGGTGAGGGTACTTGGCCATCATATCTACCTCGGCCTCCCAAGTATCTCCCTCTACAAGTTGATTCCTCTAAAGGACTTTCAGTGACGTAACCTTCTTGTTCCTCAACTTTCAAACCTGACGGTCAATAATCTCAATTAGAACTTCCTAATAAGTCAGGCTATCCTTCACACCAATGCTCTTAATCAAAATGACTAGAGCTAGATCACCATTGCACTTTTTCAACAAGGACACATGGAAAACTGGATACACTGATGATAACACTACGGGCAACTCTAACTCATAAGCCACCTTGCTAACACGCCCATGAATTCTATGAAGATAAATATATCAGGGACTAAGCTTCCCCTTCTTGCCCAACCTCATAACTCCCTTCATTGGTGACACCTTCAAAAAAACCCAGTCATAGACCTCAAACTCAAGCTCTCTCCTCCTAACATCTGCATATGATTTTTGATGGCTCTGAGTTGTTTTCAGCCTTTCTGTAATGAGCTAAACTTTCCCCATAGACTCATGAACTGAATCTGACCCGATCAATTTATCCTCGCCTACCTCAAAACATCCAATAGGTGATCTACATCTCCGCTCATAAACAACTCAAATGGAGCCATATAAATGCTAGAGTGGTAGCTGTTGTTGTAAGAAAACTCAATAAGAGGCAAGTGGTCATCCCAACTTCTTTGAAATCCATCACACAAGCTCTCAACATGTACTCAAGAGTTTGAATTGTTCCCTCAGCCTGACTATCCATTTGCAGGTGAAAAACTGTGCCAAGCTTGACCTAATTACCAAGACCCTTTTGAAATGACTTTGAAAATTGAAAAGTGAACTGATTGTCTCTATTAGAAATCATAGATAATGGAACCCCTGTGCAACCTAACCAACTCCCGAATGTAATTTCTAGCATAATCCATGGATAAATCTGTAGTCTTAACTGGTAGGAAATGTGCTGACTTAGTTATTCGGTCCACAATCACCCATATGGATCATATTGTCTTCACGTATGAGGCAATCTTATGATGAAACCCATATTTATCTCTTACCACCTCTATGTAGGAATACTGATACCCTAAAGCATACCTCCATATCTCTGATGCTCAACCTTATCAGCCATACTCCTCCCTAAGCTCCTATCGATATTAAAGTCTAAGTCCAACAACATACTCCCCCTATGTTCAAGCCTAACTCAACTAGAACTCTTGCAATATAAAGTTATCCCCCAAGAATACTACTTCTCCTTACCTTGACAATCACTTGACCTCAAGTTATAATCTAGGAGTCATCGGTCACACAGAATAATGGTTCAAAGATACACCATAACATCATTCAAGCCTATCACTATAATCATCTTGCGGCTTCTCTGAAGCTTATACTACCCAAGAACCTTCCTGTCTCCCTGGCTTGGCTAATAACCTGTACTTCATGAACTTCCCTCTATAGGGCATCTAAGGCATGAACAGGAAGTCATCCCAAATGTACATGATGTGACCATCATTTCTATCATGGGTGCACATACATAAGGCTTAAAGTAAGGAAATCATAAGCATGAATTGTTCACAACCTTTAATCTGAGCACATACATGAGGTAGCACAATCTTATTGAGCTGTTAAGGAAAATCTTAAGGACTGAGTTTATAGAGCTGAGCATACTATGAGACATGAGTTTACCTACATAATGAGTTGAGGACATGAAGATTGGATTTATGAAATCATGGAGTAAGACTAGGATCACTGTCGGGAGTGGTTACTCTTTACTCTAGTTACCTGAATAAGGGCATACGTATGGAGTACTTGGAACTTACACGCAGCATATCATGTTTACATACGACATGAAGAGTGTCATGTTGATTGTGGTACAGGGAAACATCTAAATACGCATGGATCGACAACCCATAGTTACTGTTTATGAACCTTTCACACTAGGAACCTAAATACTAGACTTTGTCTCTCACCTTATCATCTCCCCCTTAGCTCAAAAGCCATCCTTCTAAGCCTTTGGACCTCTCCTCTAGGATGGGATATAATCACTAACTCCTGTGAGGTTGAGGTATTACTATACATAGGGATGCTAAACTCTTCCTTAGGTAACTCTATCACTATAGGCTTCACACCTCTCTCATTATATTCCTCCATTCATCCAAATCCATCTCTTTTCAACATCATAAACTAAATAAAACTCCTACCAAGATACTTAAAGAAGTCATATGCTTTATACTGTGGCTGCTGAGCCTTACAACATATAAGGATCGACTTGAAAAGAACATAACATACTTGTTACTATATCTGAAGCTATCTGCTGAGATGGGCGAGCTGCCAGATCTGCTGAAATGGTAGATTGAGTTCCCCCACATCCGGCTGAAGGGCAATTCATTATTCTATGGCCTACCAGACCACACCCATAACAACCCTCCTTGCTGTGCAAAAATTTCTCGGGGTGATTATTCCCACAATTCTAGCAAGCCGGCCAACCTGACAAGGCTGCTGAAGGGGTGCCTGGAGCATAACCTCTTTTGTCACCCTGCTTGGCGGACATCTAGTCTTTGAGTTTTTTATCGGGCTTTCCACGCCAAAAGCAAGCATCTGAACCCACCAAGAACTTTCCTTGGTGGTTCTTCCCGCATCTCTTACAAGCTGGATATGTAATCTCTCTTACCCTAGACCTGCTCCCCTGAATCTTAGAGCCTAAAGCTCTGCTCCCCTCTGGATCTGGATAGTGGGACACTAACTGACGAAGGTGCCGGAGCCAATGATCTCTGTTGGAGCTGTGAGTGATTCCCACCACCCGACCCTTGACGGGAAAACTCAAAATTGCCAGTTCTGGCTCTCTTGTTCTCCCTTTCTCTTTCCTTAAACCTCCCGTCCGTCTTCAAACCATGAATCTTAGATGAACTCTTCTTAGTAAAGTATTGAACCCTAGTAGCTACCGACTCACCACTAGAATTCGCAAGTGCGATTGCCTGTTGGTTAAGCTGAGTGGTCATGGCCTGCACCAACGTTTTAAAGGCAGCCTCGAGCTCTCCATCAGTAACTTGCCCACTTAGGGGGCCTACTAGAGTCAGTGGGGTTGGCTGATTTCTATTGTTGATTCCTCTTCCGCTGGCCCTTCTAGGAGGCATTATCCGTGAGGGCGTATAATATGAGTTAGAAGAGCAAGAGAGTTGAATTTTATCGTACGACATATATAATGAAAGAAGGAAAGTTTCCTAAAAATGTCTTTTACGTAGCCTCTTCCTCATAAGTGTGGAGCACTTCACACCCATGAAAAAGACTCTACTCAGACACCCTAGGACACACCTAAGCTTGTTGCTCTAATATAAAGTTTGTCACGACCCAAGCATAGACCCAAACGTAACATGGGACCTAGAATCATGACTGGCTCCAAGCTAACCCATGGCACATGTGTAACATATTTTTGAGAATAAACTAAGCATAAGTAAAGAATAACACAAGACATCAGTGGAAGCCTATGATATCATAAAACATAAATAGGACTACATGCCAACATCGCCGAATCTCTAAACATTACTGTCTAAAGAGCCTCTAATAATAAAGATGAGCTATTGGGACAAACCCCTAACTAGCTCGACTATGTATGAAAACTAAAAGACAAATAGCATAATAAAAGGAAAGATGATGTCCTTAGATGATAAAGAATCACGTACAAGGCTGTGGATAGGACGACTAAGGCTAGAGAAAAGCTAACACCGGGGCTGAGACCGATCACCCGAACCTATATCATGAGATGATATAGCACAAAAGTATGCGGTTAGTATTTGGAATGTATTGAATATGTAGGATAAATAAAACATGATAGTAAAACGATATACTGAAATCATGAGTTTAAGATAAGCTAAAACATGAGGTTGTAGTCATAAACTGAATATAATGGCTCAAGGTTTTAAAAATTGAAACATAAGGCTGGACATGACTGATATCATAAGTAAAATACCATAAAGTGTATATTGATCCAAAATATCATAAGTCATAATATCGTGAGGCATAAACATGAAGATATCTAAAAGATAATGGAATAGTAGAAAATTCTTATAAACAACATACCCAACGTGAGCATACATAGAGCCCAACTTGTATCCCTAGCTGGGAGGTGTGTCCATACCTTACCAAGGGCATGGATCATGAAGGCGTGATATCACTCAAGGTGGCCTATTCGGGCATGGGAGACACTCTCGTGGAGGACCCCATCATGGCTACGGTGGCACGTAGTTATGAGACCTAGGTATGCTAAAACCCCGGCCTACTCGATGTTAAATACTCTCCCAAAATATATATATTTCTCATATCATAAGCATGAAACATAGTTTTACATGGCCTAGTTTAAATCATAAAATTTATAAATATGTTAATATACGTGAACTAGCCATGAAATCAATGATGAAGACCGGCCATGATACATAAACTTGAGATTCATGAAATTCATGCATAATTGGGGTAAATCATCATAACTTGAAAATAGAGATTCATGAGAGTTTTGCATATAAATCATGTAGTTATGATCATAAAACATAGATTAGGTCATGAAAGAATTCAAATTATAAGAGAACATGGAGTTTTTCATTTTATTGGGTCTAACCCTTGAAATTCACAATTTGAGACTTGAAGAATTGAAATCATATAACTAGACATGTAATTAGGCATGAGGATAGAAGGAATCCCCATTCATGGCCCTACATACCTGGTTTGAAGAGTTCCTCGACTAGATTTGGAGACCCAAGAGAATTTGAGAAGAAGAAGATGAAGAACCCTAGCTTTTCCTTGAGAGGTGATTTCCAACTTATGGTGTTTGAAGAGAATGAGGGATTAGGCAAGCAATATATATCATATCTTGCACTTCTTGGCCCTTAGAGGAGGGATGTGCTTTGGTCTTGTTGGCATGTCAAACTTTAGGATGAAGCTACTTTGATCTTCCTCTTCAATCTCATCCATAGGCTTGGTTGCCTCAATTTTCATATCGGCAACCAAGTACAATGTTGACAAATGATTGGAGGGCGGTCTAAGTCGCTCTATTCTCAAGCATGCTTCTTGCTTGACATCCTCTCTCTCAAGTGGACTAGAGTCCTCAAATATAATTTGATGGACTTCTCTTTGGAGCTCTAGTGTCACTTGCTCACTTTCTGGCATCTTGTATTAATGTTGGGTTGGTTGGTTGGAAAATCACCCTTACTTCTTCAAAGTCCACCTTGACTTCTTCTTCATCATCATGTTGGACTTTTTCCTAGTAGACCATCAGGACTAGGCCCCATTTTTTACTCCTCCTTGTTAAGCTTCTCAATATCTCCCTAGCTTCTTCTTTTTGAGAACTAGAGATTTCTTCTTGAGGATAGAAGACATTGAGGAGTCGACATCCTTCTCTAACTTCTACTCCGGCTCCAAAAAAGCTGGGATTATGGATTCCATGCGGTCATATGTAGTGCTTCATCCCTCACATGTCATGGCATCATTCCTATCAAACTCAAGAGCTCAACTAGCCTTTCTATCGTAGAAACTGTATTGAGAAGTGAAATCATAGGGATAATCACCCTAATGTCTACCATGACCACCACATAAAGTGCAATTATACCCATTATAGGAGAAAGAAGGCGCACAAATCTCTCTTTTAGGGGCATATTTGCAATCTTGCCAAAGATAGGGTCCTCCACAATAGGTACACGGGTCATCAAGATATGGCGTGAAACCACCAAGCCTCCTTTCATTCCATGATGCCATAATACAAACAAAAACTAACAAAAATAAAAATAAGACAAGATGCAAATTAATTTGAATTAATAAAAAATAAATGTCTATCACAACTCAATTACCCAGCAACGACTCCATTTTTTTGGTAAAGCTCAATACATCTCTCCTAATTAAGAGAGGTGGAAACAGTCATTGTCAAAAAATAAAATACAACAGTAGGTCTCGAGTTCGAATCCCACAAGGAATCAATATGTCACGCCCCAAAACTGGGGTAGGGCTCAACTGGCAGTCGATTCATGATTGATCGAGAAGCCGGCTATATGACATCTGTAACTATAACACTTAGGCCATCCAGACCACCTTTCATAATCATCTGAAGAATAAATTGGACCCATAAGGTCTCAACAATATGGGGTAAACAATCAAAATATAACCAAGGCAATTAGTGTGCTAAACCAAGCAACAATAAGCCGACGAGGCCACAAACTGAATAACACCGTACACACTAAGTCCACAAAGCCTCCAAAGAGTGAATTGACTGATGGTCGGAACAGGGCTCCGACCTACCCATAACCGCATCTCAAAACTCAAGCATAAATAACTACGCCCTAGCTCCAGGAAGAAAGGAGCATACC